>CM023486.1:21059542-21088860 GCA_013339685.2 Hyalomma asiaticum
ATCATCAAGCATTACAGAACATTTTATGCTAATCTACTGAGAACTGATTCGTTGAGACATAACTTCCTCAAAACGCTGATTCTTGCTGAGAAATGAGCTAACCGATCCAAGGGTATGCAATTTCAGAAAATGTTGGTCACAATGAAGCAATCCTGCAATATGAACCCAGAAAATATAGAATAAGCAAGATTACCAGTGCCAGCAGGCCAAATGTCAACAGCAGAAAAGTGCAGTCTCCTTTAAAACTGCGCAGAACATGAATTTCTATGTGTTTTCTCATTGAGTGAACAACCACGTTTCAGCCTCTTTAATAGACGGTACTAGTCGATGATGTTCCAAATTCCTAGACATGCTTCTTGATAAGTTATCGACATGACGTGGCCGCCCATACGGTGCTCTTCACAGCATAAGCATTTATGGGGTCGTCACAATGGCGCATTTTGGTGGCGATGCTGCCAGCCCCCGTCGCCACCGATGTCCGTAATTACTATAGATCACAAGAAAAAAAAATATCCTGGAGATCCCACGCATTGCGGGGATCGGTGCCACGCGAAGCAGTCAGCGAGGACTACGATGAACATCTTTGTGAAAAGTGCATCAGTGGGCGTACGCTTAACGTGGGCTAAGAAGGAACGTCGACGGCAGCGTTCGTTGCGACTGAATGGTACGCTCATGTTACGATATAACGTTGGCGGTAACGTTAGTGCACACCACAAATCTCCGTTTTCTCGAAGACAAATGCGCACTACGGCAAGCTGACGTCCTTAACGTAAGCGTCGTTCGTTGAGACTTTTACATTGCTATGATAGCACTTAACGCGCATTAGAGACGTTACGTACGCACGAACATCACAACTGCTGGCGCAGTAGGTTTAACTGCTGTATGTACATGTGGGAACAGACGATAGCTAGTGATAGCGTGCTTGCAATTGGTTCCATACTTGGGTTCCATTGGGTTCCCGCTCGGGTTCCATACCCCCTACCGCTCGGTAGGTTCCCTAAGAGATTCTTACAGCGTGCTCGTGTGTATCTGTGTTCTCGTTATGTCTACATTTCAAATGCAAGCTACGAAGAACAGTGTCCTTTTTTGTTTTAAATGCGTTCGAATTACCTGTCAAATGTCAATTTTAGTTGTTCTTTGGTCGACATAGGTTGTATAAAGTTCAAGCACCTGTGCCGCGTACCCATATACCGTAACCGTTCCTACCTTCAGTATGAAAACATTGAAAACAAGCGCCATGCCTCTGTGGACTTCAACACAACTCAGTAGGGGTAGTGTGCCACTTATATGCTCCCAGACACCCAACACCCGGCTGGGCATCGTGTAATAAAGTAAGACAAATAAAGACTGGAAGAAAATAAGACTGACAGAAAATATGAGAGCTCGCAAGAAAATTTAGCTTATGTTGCCACTGCGCCGCGTCCTCTGCACAGGCCCGGCTTTTGTAGCGTTATGAGCCTTCGCTTAGAAGATGAAAAGGTGCAGGAGCGTAAGGAGGGAGGAAAAGGACTGCAGACGGGTGAATTAAGAGATGGACGTCCGTTGCACAGCGGTTTATTCTATTGGCGTGCTGGTAGACAGGGACGCTGCCAGTGTTTTTAGGAATAACATCATGATACGTTTTGACACGTCACCTAGGCTAAATAGTACGTGTTATCAGTCTTATCAATGCGTTGAGAATTCTCTCTCAATTTGGTCGTCATTGCCTTATGTGTCATTTGGTGTTTTGACTCTTTTTACGGGGACCTGCTTATAAGGCCTCCATACAGTATATAACACCCGCTTTTAACATATATATATATAACACCCGCCTTCGAATACTACACGATTTCTCCGAGCCTTTGGACGCTGCGCCACAGGCCAAAATATATCGTTATTATCAAACAAATTCCTCCGAACGCCAAGTGTCGGAACGATTGCCAAAGCTTGCTATCAGAGCAAACTTAGTCTAACATGACGCTACGCATTAGACGTGGCAAAAAAAAAAATGCTAAGAACAACGCAGCTTGTATATGCGCATAGATAATACCTTCCTTGGTAAACATGGCAGCAGAAAATCGCACACAGAGGCACTTCGAAACTTTCACTAAGTCAATTAATTATATCTGGTAATGTCAATTTCCTAACCTAGCTTCACTTCTGTAGCGGCCATTTCCTAACAGGGAATTCAACCGTAAACGTGCACCGTCATGTTCGCTGTGACTAAAGTGGCGTTCCGCGGTGCACAATTACATTGAAATTCGACGCGCCAAATAAGAATAAACATTTTACTTTCCTTCTTTACCGGCGCAGAATCTAAAGAAAGTATTACAGCTTGCCCAATATGCAGACGGCGAGACTGCACTGTTCTTCATGTCTCCTTATCAGCGTAAGCCGCCCAACTCCAACGAACCTTATGACTTGCATTTTACAATTCCTGCACTCAACGAGTAAGTACCGTTTTGTCCGAATTATTGCGTCAAACATACGTTGGCACAACCTGCAGGGTGTATCAGCTAACATGCGCTATCCTTAAAAATGCACGTGCTCGTTACGGGGACGCAACCAACTTAGCATTATCCACTGTCGTCTAGACTACCTCAGATTATTTTTACCTCAGATAGTCAATTATGATTAATTAATTATACAAATCTTAAACGGTTGCTTCAAATGCAATATGCTCAACAGAGAACTTGTAGAGTATGTTCATTAGTGTACAAGTAATGTATTTCCATAATATTAAGTGCAATATTTTTAAAATTTTTCGGGCCTATAATTGTGCGCAGCAACATTGCCACCCTAAAAAGGGAACGAAACACAGAAAATGCATGAAGACTCGGCTGCCGATCCGAAGGTCGCGGGATCGAATCCCGGCCGTGGCGGCTGCATTTCGATGGAGGCGAAATGTTGAGGCCCGTGTGCTGTGCGATGTCAGTGTACGTTAAAAGAACCCCAGGTGGTCGAAATTTCCGGAGACCTCCAATACGGCGTCTCTCATAATCAGAGCTGGTTTTGGGACGTAAAACCCCAGAAATCAATCAGCAACCGTTTAGGAGTTGGATAATAAATTAATAACAATTCATCATCTGAAGTCACTTTAAGAAAATAGCCTGAGGGTGGTCGGGACGACAGTGGATATAATACTAAGTTGGTTGCATCCCGATAACGTGCACGTGATTTTTTTTTTCCCTTGATGGGAGGCGCAAGTTAGATGAAACACCCTGCATACAGAAAAATTTATCATACAATTTTTTCGAATGCGCTCTGCGCATTTGTTTTCGAATGGCGGCCCCGTCATTTAAGGGAGACGGCGTACAATACACAATACTATTAATAATAATAATTGATGGTGTTTTACGCGCCCAAGCCGGCTATGATCATGGGGCACGACGCCTAGTGGAGGGCTCCGAAGTAATCTTTGACCACGTGGGGTTCTTTAACGTGCAGCTAAAGCCAAGTGCAAGGTTGTTCTTTGTATTTCGCCCCCGTCAAAATGCGGGCCTGGAGGGGCAGGGATTCGATCCCGCGACCTGCAGCCTCTCTAGCCAACACCTAGCTGCCGAGCTACCACGGCGGGTGTGCAATGCACAAGGATCAATCCATACGGCCACAGTGTGGAATAAGCGAGTTCTCACTGGCACAATGTCTGTTTTACTATTCTATAGCACACATCTTCTGCAGGTATAAAATAGGTTTACATTAACAAAACCTAATGAAAATTGAGAAAACGCTATTAGCCCACTACAACTAGGTATGTGCTGTACACAATTCAGCCCAGTTATCGCGTCTTTTAAACCCGATTCGCTCGGTTGCGAATGTCAGGTTTGTGAGGACAGCCCACATTGGTTATGTTGTATGTCACGAAATATCGCAGAAATATTGTCACGAGTCCCGATATATAGAGGCACCGGAGGCAGTCGCCGGGAAAGGAGCGAAGAACCGAAGTGTCGGTTACCCGAAAGTTACCCGAGGAATGCTCGTACGATTACAGTGACGGAAATGGCATTTGGTGTTTTGGAGCAGCTTCCATTTGGAGCAAGCAAAATGGGAGTTTGGCGCGGGAATTCGTACTTCTGTAGCACGAAATCTTTCGGTTCTCAGCAAGGAAGCTAGGGCACCCAATGCACTGCTGGAAGCCATAAATTTGTGCACGGAAGCGTATAAGTGCGTTTTTTTTTTTTGTGAAAAGTGCCTGCCATTCGCGCACTAAAAAAAAAAAAACATGCCCTAACAAACCCGCATTTGGTCGACATCACGGCATGGCTGCTGGCTCAGCAATGTCGCCGAATAGCGCTTCGCTACCGCGCCACTTGACTCGTCCCGGAAGTCGCTTGGTAAGTGGAAGCGTTGCTTCCGTTCGGCAAAGCCGACCAGTGCACGGCACTGCTACCGCGACGGGAACTGAAAGCAGAAGTTCCGTCAGGGGCAAAGGGCCGTGTTTTAACTCCTTGGTTGTTCAGCCCCAAACGCCTGACGGGAAACTGTAACAACTTTCGCACCCATCAGCACTATCATCTCCCCTTTTCCCATAACGTTTATTGCATAAACTTGGCGAAGGCCAGATGGAACGGTGTCGACAACTATGTAACCAAAGAAATACAAAACAAATATATAAAGGGAAACAAGGCCAGGAAGACGCCATCCTGCCCACACTCCAGCAATACCGCGTCTGGACGTCAATGCGGCGCCTGACCCTCGCGAGCTTCCAGGCAAAAGAACGGCCCGACGACGGCGCGACGACCACACGAGGATGTTTTGACCGTACGTCGTTTGTCTCCACTACATGTCTGACAAGCGGCCGCGATCATTCGCCGAACCGGAGGCGGGAGAGTCGGGCTAACATGGCCTCCAACATCTTACGAAGACCTTTACAGACAGTCTTTTAGGAAAGCGAGCAAGTGCGGGAAAAATTACACAAAATAAGAAATGCCACATAAATCGCGCCTTAACAGTGTTGACTCAACCTATTTTAGGCAATAGAAGTTTAGAAAATGTGGCATAACGATGAGAAAAGAGCTAATAAACGTCGGAGGGAGAGGGAAGAAGTACGAAATTAATGAAAAAAAAAAGTTATGGAAGAAACCACGTAAATGTTGTAGACAGGTAAGTGACATTGCAAGTAAGTGTGAGGTCTAATTAACGCTTATAGGGGAACGAATCCTGCCACACGCGTTTTACATCTTCAAAAGATGTAGCGGACGGCTATTTTTTGAAGAGCAGTCGACGTAAATTGCTTCGGTAGATCACCATTTCGGTAGCTGCAGCTGTCTCGTGATAGTAACCACACTTATGTCCCTGCTTACTCGTTTAACGTATGGCTGACGCGCGGCTACACATTCCTTTATCGTGCAGGTATGTGAAGATTATCGGCATTCTCGTTCCTTACTTGCCCGATTATGTAACCGTACTTGGCCAATCGCATGCGGGCAAACTCTACGTAACACTAACATGCGCATCGTCCCTCACGGCGAGTTGCGTCGATCGGAGCCACGCCCAAACGGCGCCATTGGTAAGTGCACCTCTACTTGGCTTCTGCTCAATGCATATGAATATCTATCTGGCATGATTTTCAAAAAGTACGCCAGAGTTATGAGCGATTCAACAAATCTGCTGGTATCCAGAGTAGTTTACAGATTTTCTTACCTTGGTGCTTTGAAGGAAAGAACAGGTGAAGTGGGGTAAAGCTTCGTGAAAGTGTTTTCAAGTAAATTCAGGCTGCCGAAAGAAAAAAGAACCCTTGAAGATTGATTCTGGAGTTTTCCGGCCCAAAATCACAAAGTGATTACGACAGACGCCGTTGTTGAGGGTTCCGAAAACTTCGTCCACCCGGGGCTTCTTTAACGTGCACTGACATTGCACAGTACACGGGCCTCAACACTACGGCTCCATCGACATGCAGCCGCCGCGGCCTGGATTCGATCCCGCGACCGTCGGATCAGCAGCCGTGCACCATAGCCACTAGACCACCGTGGCGCCCTGTAGTCGAAGGCTTTGAGGGGAAGCTTTGGTCGACATGGGTTCTTGTGTACCAGCTATGCAACGTGATTTGTGTTCGCGTTTCCGGAAAGTTACGACACCCTATAAAGGCACTCGACCTTCCTAAAATAGGCAGGGTGCAGAGAAACATTTCTTAGGGAAAATATGCGTGATTCCGGAAAACAGGCGCTTCTACACAGAAAAAAATGTGGCTGATCCTCTGTCAAAGCAATCAGTACAACACGAAAGTGAAATGTGTCTTCGCATAAGCAGTTGAATGCTTATGGTTACATCAAGGTGAACTTCCCCATTACTATCGCTGGTACAGCACTGTTGTTTCGTTGGTACGGCTCTGCTTGACGTTGATGAACCCACGTTCACGCATCGCCTCCGCAACTTCAAGGACCAAACCCCTTGTGGTAACTGAACTAGTTTAGGCAATAACTGGACACATGCGATCGTAAATGCGGCGCGACAAAGGAACATTGACCCGTCAACATCGTTACCGTGCTTGGGCGCCTAACGCAGCAGTGTTCTTGTTACAATCACGTTCGAAGTGTGATCGGCGGGGGAACGTTTTATGGCCACCATATGTATACAGCATTATATATGGTGCAAGATGTGTTACCCCATGTAGCCATATTTTGCCTAGGGGGTGAGGTTCCTTCAAGCCGCGCCAGCGCAGCTCTTTTTCCTCGTCTCTGTTATTTAGACGACATTGTGGTCTTTTCCACCGATTTCGCGTCCCATCTAATACGACTTGACCAAGTTCTCACGTGTCTCACTGCCGCGGGGCTTCAATTGAACTTGAAGAAGTGCCACTTCGCAGCTCGAAAGCTTGTCATTCTAGGGCATGTTGTTTCGAAGGACGGTATTCTCCCCGACCCTGCCAAACTTTCAGCCGTTTCAGCGTTCCCCAAACCAAGTACCATGAAAGAGCTCCGCAGCTTCATCGGTCTATGCTCTTATTTCCGACGCTTTGTGCGCAATTTCGCTGCAATTATCGCCCCTTTGACCAAGCTCCTCGCTGGAAGTCATGACCTTTCAGCATGGTCTCCTGCTTGTGACGACGCTTTCGACGAACTACGCCGTCTGCTAACATCGCCTCCTATTCTGCGACACTTCGACCCCTCTGCACCCACTGAGATTCACACCGACGCCAGTGGTGTTGGGCTAGGCGCTGTCCTTGCTCAACGTAAAGATGGCTTTGAAGAGTACGTCGTTGCCTATGCAAGCCGAACTCTTAGCAAAGTAGAAGGCAACTATTCGGTCACGGAAAAGGAATGTCTCGCCATCATTTGGGCTATCGACAAATTTCGACCACACGTATACGGGCGCCCATTTGACGTAGTGACGGGCCACCATGCCCTGTGCTGATTGTCGTCGCTCAAAGATCCTACTGGCCGTCTCGCCCGATGGGCCATGCGCCTTCAAGAATACGACATACGCGTCGTGTATCGCTCCGGTCGGAAACATTCGGACGCAGACGCCCTCTCCCGCTCACCCCTACCTCCAGTCACAGCATGCTCCACCGACGCCATATGCGATACCACAGCCCTTGCCATCTCCGACATGCCTTCCGAGCAGCGCAAGGATTCGTGGATTGCTTCCATCCTAGACTTTCTGTCTGGTCAGACTCCTGCTCCCATTTCTCGGACGTTACGTCGGCAAGCCAGGCACTTCACTATTCGGGACGACGTGCTGTACCGCCGGAATTACAGCCCCGGCGGTCGTCAGTGGCTCCTTGTCATTCCCCGTCATCTGCGCTCCGAAATCTGTTCCACTTTTCACGACGACCCACAATGTGGCCACGCAGGTTTTCTGAAGACATATTCTCGGATTAGCCTTCGGTAGTACTGGCGTGGCATGTACCGCTTCGTTCGACAGTATGTTCGGTCCTGTTCCACCTGCCAGCGACGAAAGACGCCGCCTCAGCGCGCCGCCGGCACCTTACTACCCCTATCATGCCCTGCCGGGCCTTTCGATCGCGTCGGCGTCGACATCTACGGTCCTTTACCCGCCACAGTAGACGGTAACCGTTGGATACTCGTTGCCGTCGATGATCTCACACGATATGCGGAAACTGCCGCCTTTCCGTCGTTTACAGCAAAGGATGTTGCGACTTTCATTCTTCGCAATCTTGTCCTTCGTCATGGCGCTCCTCAAGAGTTGTTGAGCGACCGCGGTCGAGTGTTCCTCTCCGACGTAATCACAACATTGCTTCGCGAGTGCCGCGTCTCCACCGCACAACCGTGCATACCATCCACAAACAAAACGGGATGACAGAACACTTTAACCGCACTCTGAGAGACATGCTCGCTATGTACGTCTCGTCAGACCACTCCAACTGGGACCGAGTACTGCCTTTTGTTACCTTCGCGTATAATACCGTCATTGTACATATTGATAGCCTGCACTCAAAGATGTCATCTGCCATTGGTGTCCTTGCACGTATGCGATGTATTCTTCCTACTAAGGTGAAAGTTACGATATACAATGCGCTGGTATCATCTTTGTTACAGTATTGTAGCATAGTGTGGTGTACTACCGGAGTGACAAATTTGCACAAGTTGTATTTACTACAGAAAAGAGCCATACGACATATTGCTGCTGTACACTATCTGTCATCTACAAAACTTCTTTTTCCAAAATATGAAATTCTTCCAGTATTCTCTTTGTATAATTACAGGCTGATGTTGTGTTTATAGGGAGTTTATTAAGCATGGTACCAACACCATAATTAATCTTGCTAAGCTAAATGTAAACCCGAGTGTTCGACTGACCAGGCACAAAGAAATGTGGACTGTACCCACCCCTAGAACTGTTTATGATGAACAATCATTGTCCTACAGGCTGCCGTCCCTACTAAACTTCTTAAAGCACGAAGATTTTGATCCTTCGTCTAATCAAAACTGTCACATTAAACGCTTCGCCCATCGTATTCATTTTTCGGAATAATATATATCTCGGAATTTTGGCCATTCTTATTATTGTTGCTTTTCATGTTCATGCCACTTTATGACTATACATATAAACTATTCTCTCTATTTTCAGTGATTTGTATAATAATTTTTTGTATTACTTGACGCCATGTTAAACTTGTAAAGTGTATTTCTGTATTTTGCATTCATGATTTGTCCGCCATCCTGCTGCATTGCCAACTTGTAACGGGGTCGGGACCTCGTCAAGCTCTCGAGCTTTTAGTCCTGTACTCCTCCTATTGAAAGGAAATAAATTGATTGATTGATTGATTGATTGATTGATTCAAAGCACAACTGGATTTTCGCCCTTCTTTCTGCTCTACGGACGAGAACCTTCTTGCACCATGGACACTATCCTCAAATATCGCCCCGACGCCTCGGAGTCCACGACCATATCTCAAGCAGCTACATACGCCGAAGAATGCCGACAACTGGCACGTTCATTCACAAGACCAGTCGCGCCAGAAGCAGACCCACGATGCGTCCGCTACAGTTACGTCGTATGCTCCCGGCTCGCTCGTCTGGCTGCGTGTCCCGTCCACTACCCCTGGCCTTTCGACGAAGTTTGTGCCCAAATACCAGGGTCCGTATCGTGTTCTGGACCAAACATCACCGGTGAACTACGTGATCGAGCCATTACAACCATCTTCTGACCATCGTCGTCGCGGCACGGAAATTGTCCACGTGTCCCGTCTAAAGCAGTGTTACGATCCCCCAGTGTTTTCTTGCCCCTAGGTCGCCAGGATGCCTCCTTATTCCGTGGGGAGTAGTTGTACTGTAAATGATGACATGCGCCCGAACGCCTGGATGCAGAAGACGACGACGGTCGGTGGTTGTTACCCACGCTCTTGCGCGCGCTCGCCTGGACCGAGATCTACCTTCCTGCTAGCAGTCTGTAAGACAACGTCGCGGCCTGCTTGAAGACCAACATCCACATTTTAAGACATATATATATATATATATATATATATATATATATATATATATATATATATATATATATATATATATATATATATATATATATATATCGTTTGGCGAAGTACCTAGCTTCGGCTGCCGCATGAATATAAGTATGAGACGTAGCACTTCAGTGATATTTCATTTATTTGTCGACGTTTCGGTCAGAGCCTGACCTTTCTCAAGACAATATTTCTTTTTCTCCTGTTCGTTTATATAGGCATAGGAGAAAGGGCGGCAACTATTTACTAAGTGAGTGGGGAAAGATGGGAGGGGGCAGAGGAGCTTTTGCATCACTTATGTTATGTGTGCGGCTTTTTTCGAAAGTCGCGAGTTCACTGGCCTGTGACGCGGAAAGAACAACCGTATATATCCCTAGCCCGACGTTCCTCAACGCTCATCGACACAAGCGTTCTTTCGTAGTGTTCAGTTATTAATTTGGTTAAGTCTAATAAGGCCGAATTGAGAATTCTTTCCCATGTTTCGATTTCAGTTGGTGAAAGATTATGCACGGCAGGGGTCAGCGATAAACGCAGACCTCTCGGCGCGACACCAGCTTCTAGATACGTTTTGAGCGTCTTGACATGAAGGTCATGTCGTACACGTTTGTCTATGAATAAATTTAATGGGGTCTGTTGAGTTAATGTCCCTGTATCATCTAAGGGCGGGGAAGTCGGGTGGATCGCACGGCCAATACATCAATCCGCGTGAACACGGCGAGCAGAGCCACAGCGCTTCCGGAGATCATACCTGTTACTGACGGGAGTCGAACAGGCGCAGGTCCCTGATTCTCGCGCCGATGGGGAGGTATCCACGAGCCGGGGGGCCTGTGGAGTGGCAGGACTCAGGGCGGGAGCGGGCCGATGTTTGGGAGCGGGATTCCTCCGCCAGCATTTGAGGCTCTGGAGAGGCCTTGACATCTTTTTTCTTAGGGCCCCCCAGGATAGGTGCCGAAGTGTGACTGAAGGCTGGCTTGGTCGTATTCCGCTGTGCCTTGGTGGACTGCGTCGCAAGCGGTCTAGTCGGAAATGCCCCGGCAGTGTGCACTCGGGCCTAAGACCCGAGTGCACACTGGAGTCACTGTCGGGGGATCGCCGGCCAACCACCCGCGCGTAGCTATCAGTCACTTGGCTCTCAGCGTCCTCCGCAAGCACTGCGCAGTCGCGCCAGTTGCACACTACGGGTTTCTGTAACTGCAGGATCAAGTTGTAAATGTTCCATGTCAACAGGGAAACATCACCAAAGCTCGGGTGCACGCCGTCTGCCGCCAACATCATCCACGGAGGGAAGTTGTAGAGTCCGTGGTCGAGGAAGAACATCTGTGGTTCTCGTTAGCAGAAGTCCACTAGTCGGCAGTTGAGCCAGTGGCTCTCCCTTTTGAATCGGTTCACCATCTGTAAGTTTGGTCGGCACAGTCTTACGTTGGGTCCACGGGGCACCAGTAAGGTGGCAAATATAATCCGGCCTCGTGAGCCGTATGTGTCGTACGAGCTGCACGTATTTATCAAATGTTAGCGGCACTCGTACGGGCCACGTCGTTAGTGCCAACATGTAGCACTAGGGCGGAAACACCCCGAGATACGAAGTCGATGAGGTCCCCAACACTTTCAATATTGGCACCCGGTTGGCATACAAACATGGGCGCGTCCGGATTCGAAGGATTGAAGTGGTTGCAGAAGTACTTCGTCTGAGAATCACCGATGACGGCGGTTCTAGGATGTAAGGGGTACTTCCAGATGATTGGTTTTCTTGAAGTGCGAGCAGCAGCCATTGTAGTACGGTTTGGCGAAGTGGGTAGCTTCGGCTGCCGCATGAATATAAGTATGAGACGTAGGTAGCACTTCATAAATATTTCATTTATTTGTCGATGTTTCGGTCAAAGCCTGACCTTTCTCAAGGCAATATTTCTTTTTTTCCTGCTCCTTTATATTGGCATAGGAGAAAGGGCGGGAACTATTTACTAAGTGAGTGGGGAAAGATGGGAGGGGGCAGAGGAGTTCCAACACGTTTTCTCCGAATGCGCGCACGGCGGCAATTTTGAGGAACTGGCGGAAAGGACAGAGGTGATCGGCACGTGACCAGTTCCACGGAGGCACTGAAAATAAATAAATAAATAAATAAAATAAAAACAAGGAGTGCCGTTCGGCCTACTGCATCGAGACGGTCCTGGGAAAGCCATTGTCAGCCTAACGACACGTCCAGCGACGAACATGGCCTTAACTGGTTGCTCGTTTTGGGGAGCGTAGTGGTTAAGAATGCCGCCGCGGTTGAAAACGGCCACCAGAAGAGAAGGAGCGGTGGGGGAATTGGGGGGGGGGGGGGTGGAGGCGGAGGCGGAGACGGTAAGGCGCGCTACAAGAACGAAAAAGAGAAAAAGATAAAAGAAAAATGAAGGAGTGAGACTAGTAAAAATCCATACGTATTTTTCGGAATACATGCGGCAGGGGCCTGATGTTTTGTAGTATGAATGGTGTTAGCAAATGAAAGGGGAAGGCGGTATGTGAGCGAAGTAGAAAAAATATTTTAATAAACGATTATAAGGAAAATGCAGTAGTTGAAAAGTGGGCAAAAAAGACGAAAGAAGTTATACAGAGCGCCACATACTTCGAGTTGACATGGACAACAAGTACGATCACTGAAAGCGCCGGCTCTGACATAAAGTAGCACTGTTTTCATGTCGGTCATTGGTTAATTTGATGTTAAGTATCCCTTGGTGTTGTTTTCGCTTTAATGTACGCACAATAGGAAGAGCGCCCGTGCGTGTATTTGCGTGTTTGTAGCTGTGTACAAAATATATGTTTTGTTGTGCAGACAGAAGTCATCGCGGAAATTCCTCATCGAAAACAGCCGATCGCGAAGCTGGTGCTGTCTCTACCTATGTCATATTATGAATTTACTTGTATTGGTGTCAGTTCGCTCTGCCAATTTAATGCAATCGTCCCATTTGAACAGGTAAGGAAAAATTCTGGAAATAAATTAACCTCCACGGTGTGTTCTTGAACAATACAGACTTCTTGCCATTTCTTAGCAAAGTGCACAGCAGGACGGGGCTTCATGCTTTCTTTGTGTCCCGTCCCGGTGCGCAGTTTGCTAGAAGATGAGACATAACTGGCCCAGGTTTCAACGCTAGTTACACAAATTCCTTATAAAAAATTCTATGACAGCAACGCTCCTGCCGTTTCCCCACACGATGTTCACTATTAAGCCGGTGTGTTTTACCGCTACTTAACATATTGTTACGGAGTGTTGTGAAGAAATGGCTTCATTTAGAGCAGATGGACGATGGTGATCTCACTGTCCGGACTCACTTCGTCCTTCTCTCATTCTTCCAACCTGCTTCTTCTATGATCGTTACACTCCGCCGACAGTAATGAAGCCTGTAGGGTGCGTCAGGAGCCACCAGGGACGTAGAAACGCTTCAGGCGAGCAACGTGAGTCACCTGCGTCCTGCTTGATCGACGGCCGTTGGCTAGGAGGCGAAGAATTTCATAACAAAGTTCACTCAAACGTTCCAAAACAACGTGTGGGCCGGAATAGCGAGGAAGGAACTTTTGACATGTTCCTCGCTTGTGTTGAGGTGTCCAAAGAAGCACCGACTCGCCTTTGGCGAACGATACTTGTCCTTGACGCTGTCTTTCGATCGGTGTTGCGATGTTAAAGTACGAAGACGGGCTGTATCTCCCGTGGAACCGCAGCTGTAGCACACAAGACGGTCACGGTATATTCCTCAAAACCGGTGCTCGATTGCTGTGGGTGGTAAGCGAATTCATTTCCTCTGAAATAACTGGCCTCTGGCGGTCGCTGAGACCCGTTGTATTGGTTGCAATTAGTGCCTTGATAGTAGGGTCGACGTTGTTCTGATCGCGCGCCGACGTCGTAAGTCACAGAACCTTGGGAATAATAACCTGGCTCTGCCCATCGTGGCTGTGTATCACTGATAGGGCCTCGTCCGTAGATAATGTGGTTGCTGTTGAAGGGCGAGTTCATAATCCGCCGGATACGTGGAGTAGGATGAAGTGGTTGTTTCAGCAACTGGTGGCTGCCGTGGAAGGTTAGTATCTCGGTGAGCCACTTGCGTGTGCAGACTGAGCTCTTTCTCGGGCTATCTGACGGGTTGTCGAAGCAAGATCGAGGGGCTGGCCGTTATCTATATGCTCGTAATCGTCGTAACGTTGGCCAGCCTGCCAACACGCCTCGACTTGAGCTGCTCGAATGTGCGGTAGAGTCGAATGACGGCGCTGACGTAGGCTAGATTGTCCTTTGCGATCAAGAAACTATAAACATCTTCGGCGATCACCCTTAGGACGTACCCGACTTTGTCTCCTTCGGACATTCCAGGGTCTACCATCCTGCAGAGTTTTAACACTTTCTCAGTGTAGGTCATGCATGTTTCGCCTGGCTCCTGCGCACGTTGTGATAGCGTCTGTTCTGCCTGTTTCTTTTTTGTCATGGCGTCACAGAAGCGCTCTTTGATTTGAGAAACAAATCTTTCCATATACACGTTGTCAACGTCTCCTCGTTATTGTCAAACCACACCAGCCCGGTATCAGAAAGATAAAAACTACATTGGAAAGCTGAGAAGCGCTATTCCGCTTGTATGCGCTCGCCCGTTTATAATGGAAGAGCAATCCCTCCACGTCCACGCCGGTTTTCCGGCGAACTGACTTGCATCTAGTAGTTGTTGAACGGAACTGGCAGGACCTGACACGGGCTGTTCCGCGTCGCGGGGCATCTCCAACTCCAGTGGATTCGGTGGAAGTCCAGCAAGGCGACGGCTTCGGCGAAGAACATGCGGTCCGACCTCCGTATTCGGGCGTCGATTACCCAGCACCTTCCACCACAACTGTTACGGAGACTTGTGAAGGAATGGCTCCATTCACAACACATGATTGTGGTTCTGTTAAGGAAAGGAAGCTAATTTGTGCACCCCATGTTGGGAGCACGGCTAAGCGTACGTCGGTGTAGGGGAAAGGGACTGAAAGAGATAGATCTCGCTCTCTGTACTCTAAGCACTTCGTCTTCCTCCTCTTTCATTCTTCTAATCTGCTTCTTCTATGATCGTTACAATATATGCTGGTACAATTGGTAACTGCCGAACATTTGTTAATCGGCTTCTTATTACCAACCCGACGGCAGTGGTTCGCGTGGCAACGTTGTATGCTGTCGGATCTTTTCGTCGACCCGTCGCCGCAAAACAACCAGGGTGACCCCTTCTTGAGACCAACAAGTGCCGACCACTACGGCGAAAAACAGCGAGCTGACCCAGAACTAGGAAGCCTTGTGACTATCTGGAAGGCAACACTGGCGTTGTGCAGAAGCCATTTAGGCGAGTATTGCCACCGTCTTGCTTGAAAAGATTAAAGTACTCCTAAAGAAGAACTTCTCGCCGCTCCGACGCAATCGCCATCTTGCCAGATGATGACACGCCGGCTGGACAGCTGAGTTCATCCCGCCAGCACGCTCGCGACAATAAAAGTGTGGAGCCACCAAGCACTGTCATGGACACAACGGCTTTTTTTTCTTAGTACCATCGCTTGACATTACAACATCGTTCAGCTTAATCTTTTCCCAACTTCACTACTTGCTCACTTACCGGGCTTACTACGCCAGGTGGGCGGTGTGTGCCTGGTGCGGTCAAGGCTAAGGACAGGTGCGGATGCTCACGAGTGTGTGTTTAGTTTGTGTGCTAAATTCGTTGTTGTTCACAGTGTTCTTTATCAGTTTTATCAAACGTTGTTTTTTTTTTTAGTTTCACCACCGGCTTCAGCGTTCATCTTTGGCGGCAAGACGGCCCGAACCCCACAACTGACGACAACCAAACGTTTGCTTCGGGAATGGTTTGAGACGGTCTCGAAGTGCACGTCGACAATTCAATGGCCTTAAACTCCAGATGTACGGAGTATCAGTCACAGCCTAATATCAATTGTACACGCACGTCTCGGACAACACCGAACCTCTGTCTAGAAGTCTTGCCGTGCACGCACACATTTAGCCAAGTTTCGCCGAGACTCTAGAATTGTTCTGCCACGAAGGATGAAGTGGAGTCCGTCTCCTGCAACAGGCTTCAAGAGAACTCTTCCAGACAAAACACTCAAAAGGAGGAGACTGGGGGTTTCTACGGCGTCCGCAAGTGTTTCAGTCTGCTGAGGCGGATCCCCATGCTTTACTGACACAGTTCGCACATCCGTGAAGGGGCCTAGTGAAAGGAAAGGGGCTTTGGATATCACGCGGCATTCTACCGTCGGCGGCACACATACCGTCGTCGACGGCACACACAAATAACGAAATACTTTTACCTCGCGTGAAGACTACCCACTCCCTCACCCCAAACTTAATAGGCCTCAGGCCCTTACGCTCAGACTACTGCAGACGGAGACGTACCCTAATCCGAGCTCCCTACACGCCATTTATCCCGAGGTGTTCCCCAATGACGCTTGCCCTGCATGCGGGGACGTAACCACGCTAGCACATATGCTCTGGGAGTGCAAGGCAACGTATACTAACCCCGATACTGCTTCGGCCAGGTGGGAAGCGGCCCTCCGCAGCTCTTTCCTGGCTGACCAGCTCTGGGCCGTCCAGCAGGCCCGCGGAGCGGCCGGCAGGCTTGGCCTGACGGTCCCGACGTGGGAGTCACCCGC
Organism: Hyalomma asiaticum; assembly: GCA_013339685.2. Lineage (NCBI taxonomy): Eukaryota > Metazoa > Arthropoda > Arachnida > Ixodida > Ixodidae > Hyalomma > Hyalomma asiaticum. The sequence continues at coordinate 21,076,077 of CM023486.1, forward strand.
TGCGCGCTGACACGCGCCTTGCAGGACCACAATAAAGTTTTCCATCCATCCATCCATCCATCTGGGAGCGATAGCCGAGTTTCTCAAAAGCACAGGCATTCGTGAGTAGTCCCAAGTGAAATGTTCGACGTCGCTACGTGGTTAGCACCAGAGCATCGGCGAAGTATCACGAAACCATCGAGGAGCAGTATGCCGGGCAATATACGACGGTTCCGTGAAGGTGTGTCTATGAGCGGTGTGCTTGCGAGCGCTCTAACCGTCCCTACCTAAAGAGCAATGCTGATGTCACATTTGTCGGGTGAACAACGAAGGCATTAGCCCAATGAGGTCGATTGTGTGGTACGGCAGCCTGACAGGGATTCTCTCGATCGAAAGGCTGTAAACACGAGCAGCGAGCCCTCGAAGATCACGTCGACCTTGCCGGACGTCTTTCATCGATGTGAGCTAGAGCTGGTGAACGCGGCTGTCGTATCGAGCGCCGAGACGTAAGCTGGATGTCTTGCAGAATGTATTCGAAGCATTTAGCCGTGGTAGCACGGGGCTGTGCAACAAGCATTTGAGCCTTGTTTGCAACTCTGACGCCATTAAGAGCAGCAAAGGATTCGAATTGAATATGAAATGTTACCCAACGTGAGGTGCCGTCAAATGTGGTTGTATTAAGTTGCGTTCCTCGGAGACAGTGAGGCTGAGTTGAGCGTAAGCGCCTTGGCCAAGTAGGGGTGACGCACGTAGCTGGCGGCCAGACAGCGTCTCGGTGAAAGAGATTCGCGCAGCAAGGTTTGCATAGACGTCAGCAGTGGCGGACCTACATTGAGCGAATGCAGTCTCGAGGGACAGGTGGCGGGTTGCAAAGCGAACCCCTAAACCCTCCATAAGCGCCCGTCCGTCAGCACCAGCTTGCGAAGCAAGCGCTTACAGACAGCACAATGTCCGTGCAAATTCACAGGGGCTCGGCTGTCGGAGTTAATGACGGGCAGGCTCGAGCGATTTGTCACATTCCAAAGGGCTTATCTTCAGACCATCTGTTGTAGACGTTGGGGCGACAGCCTTGCTTCGGGAAAACATGGTTCGAGTGGGCACCACTGCCACCAAATGTAACATGAAAGAATTTTGCAAAACTTTAATCAAGTGCGAACGGCCATCCTAATCTAACCTTCTTTTTCCTTTTTTTTTAATTTTCAGCCTCTCGTGCCACTCGCATGTCGGTTTCTACACGAGTCAGCTGACACTACAAATAATGTTGAGCACACTCGGGTGAAAGTGCCACGGTCACAGGTAGTTTTCTGATGAGAGTATCCTTCGCTCGAGATGCCGGGGAAATACTTTCCACACTGCACTGATTTCTCAACATACTCACGTAGGTCAATCCTCTCAGTTCAGTGCCGTGTTACAGCGGAGGAACGCCAGGGCATAAGAGGTCAGGTCACAATAAACTAAATGTGAGAGAAGCATGAGGTCCGTGAAATATCATTGATGATTTATTGCGTTTTCATGCTTTCCAACACAAAAGGGAACGTATTCTATGCGCTCTCTTGAACCAGCATTGTTTTAGGCATGGCGCATAACAAATTAGAATTATTCTTATAATTAAAAATGATGCATGTTATTAATTTTCTATTGCAGAAATGCAACACCACTACTAATATGGCGAAATGGGACAAATGCGGCGGTTGCATGCTGGCATCCGCTGTATCTAAGACGGTCACCTTTGAAAATGCAGAGACAATTAAACTGAAGGTGAGTGTTTCGTGTGTAGATAATCTTAAAGACCTGCAAATTGAGAACATCAAGCTATCGAGTTAGTTTTGGCTTCCCCTACCTGATTGTATTCCGTACTTGCCCCGCCAGGGTGGTCTAGTGGTTATGGTACCCGGCTGCTAATCCGAAGGTTGCGAGATCGAATCCCGGGCGCGGCTGCTGCATTTCGATGGGGTCAATATGTTGAGGCATATGTACTGTGCGACATCAGTGCACGTATAAAGAACCCAAGGCGGTCAAAATTTCCGGATCCATCCACTACGGCGTCCTTCATAGTCATAGCGAAGTTTTGGGACGTAAAACCACAGAAAACTATGAGATCAATGTATTTAGTATTTTGCTACGTTTCAAACAGGAAGTAAGTATACTGCTACGATACGGTGGACGCTCTTGAGGCACAAGAGAATGACGTGAGCCCAAACTTTGACCGATTGGATCCCTAGGCCTCTCATCATCTGTAAATAAATGCTTCTCAGCATGGCAATATCGCAAATGAAGCCCTTATACGCTCTCACAGAAAAAAAAGATTGTTTCGCTGCCTAATGAGGCCCGTATAGTAAGGACTTCGTCAATGTATCGACATGGTCTGACGAAGGCTACACCGAGCACAAGCATCAATCGATGGTTCGCGCTTGCGCCGCTGGTCTCCGTATCCTCTCCACAATGAGCATAATTTTGATTATGGTCACTAAAAGGTTACTGAAAATATAAGGTCGCAGAGTCGAATATTGCGCCTGTTAGTTGCTCCCCGATGACAACACCCTGTCTTCGTGCACACCTGCGGCACCAACGACAACGTACGCCACGCCTTCCATTCTCTGTGGTTCCAAGGTATTCCGCACCAGAAACGTCCTTGATGTCGACGACTGGTTCAGCAAGAGGAGCGTGTCAGCCAAAACATCCACTGGGACTCCACCAGATGAATGCTCGCCAACGTAATTCTCTGTTCGGGCGGGGCACCGCGTGTCTCGTTCCATGCTAACAGACTGAGCTCTACAGCTTAGATCACTTCAGGAAGTTGCGCGACGTATTTACGAACACATCACGTTGCCAATCGGAAGCGCGAAAAGAGCTCGAACCCTGTGTTCAGTCGTCTGCTGAGTGTACACCTAGAGATGCCCGAGCATTTCCTGAAAGTAGGCGAGATGATGATGATTGCTGGGGTTTTACGTCCCAAAACCACATTTAGCAGGCGAGAAGGTGGCCGAGGTAGGCGACATAGTCAAAGGGACCGCAAACGGCACTTTAAATTTGCTTATTTATAACGTCGATCTCCACCGTCGATCTTATCACTGAAAACTGCCGTCGCTCGGCCATCCCGAAAAGCCGCTCTGCGCCGATCTCGTCGCCACACCACGCGATGCGTATCGTTCGCCGCGAGTATCAAGCTGCAAATGTCGCCTCATTTCATCCGCAACGTTTTGATCATTTTTTTATAAGTACCCTCCGTGATCCCCGTCATTTAGGAAGTAATGCGGGAAGAGTTTACCAACCTTGTTTTCCATTACGTCTGTCATGTTTCCCGACCTGGCACTAGATCAGGGCCGTAAATGTGGAGAAGGGAGGCCAAGTTTTCATCACTAATACTGTTACGAAGATCCACCTGAAAAAGAAAAATATAGAGATTAGTAAACTAGCATTCGAAAAGTACCATAAACTACATGCTGTAATTTTCAGTGAAAATGGTTACTTAAAAATAGTTGCTTTCTTCCAATAGTCAAGGTCTACACCAAATGGCCCCCTCCCGCCCCCTTTCTGAAATAATTTCCTGGTTACGGGCCCGCGCTATACTAATACCATTAACCATATCAGAGATCATCCAATATGCCACGCCGCGGTCCCGCAGCTCGTCGATGTAGTGCTGAAGCATCTTCGCACCAAAATCCTCAGTTGACGCTCTTTACAAACAATGACTTACTGAACTACAAGAGGACGCATGGCTTTGATGGCGATAGCCAATTCTGGAGCTCACCTTAAACCTTAGACGCTGTATATGCCAAAGATTAGTGCTGTCACGCTGGCAGGAATTTATAACCCCCCTCCCCCTTAGCACCCTCCTACCCTCCCTCCTTCCCCCGATTGATCCCCACACACCCTAAAACATTATTACGGCGATCCAATAATTTCCTATCCACGATATAAGCAGCACTCCCCAAAATTAAAATTCTGGATGAACCACTGATGACTGTGTGTCACTAGAAAAAAAATCAAGTAGTTCCACGCCGCGAAAAACGTCTGAACAACAAAAGCTGCTTGCTGTTTTATCGTTAATCGTGGCTTAACTGGCAAGTTGTTGATCTCATGGCCGACCAGTCATACATTCGTACTGGTGGTGGTGGTGGACGACCTTTATTTGGTCCTGCAGAGTTTGTGGGCTACCTCGTTAAGGGCTACCTCGTTGTGGGCTACCTCGTTAAGGTTGGGGGGTGCTCCTCCCTCCGAGGTAATGTGTGCGGGGAACCATATGAGCGAGCTGTGGTCTTTAGGTCTATCCAAATTTCTAATAATGTTGTGCGCTGTAATCCGCCAAAAATTTTTCTCCTTTATCAACTGGTGGCGTCTTGGTACTCCATCGTTCATCATTATCTACTGACCATACCTGGTCCTTCACCACGCACTCGTGCACTTCTTTCTTTCTTTCTTTCTTTCTTTCTTTCTTTCTTTCTTTCTTTCTTTCTTTCTTTCTTTCTTTCTTTCTTTCTTTCTTTCTTTCTTTCTTTTGGATTTGCGTTTCACGCTATCGAAGTGCAGCTGCGGCTGCGGCGACCGAACCGGCAACTTCGACCTAAACCTTTCCAAAACTTTTGTCGCACAGCGGGCACCGCATAATCACCGTCACGTAGCATTGCGCTGAGGGCAAGAGTGGGCCGTGCGAAAGAGAATAAAGCAATGCGCGTGCAAATGCCGCACGTTAGGCTTAGAATAACCATCAGAGAAATGCAGTAGTATTATAGGCGCGGTAGGCCGGCTTTACCCTCTTGCAGGACACCAAACAGCTAGACAGTGCCGCAGGGTCGACGAAGAGCAGGTTCGATGTTAAAATGAATCTCGGCACTTACGTTTGGCGCGCGGATTACCCGCGGGGAAAACATAGGTTCACAGGAGAACACACTGTAACATGCGTAACAGTGGAGATTTGAACATTAATTAACAATATAGGAACAGCCAGGCACTCAGGCGTCTGACTGCTCTCGATTAAATGCAAAATAAAAAATAAAAAAAAAGAGCCAGGCCTGCGCGGAACCGCAGGACAGTGACAGCGTAAGCTGGAGGAGCGACGTTCTTAGAGCTCATTTTGAACGCTTGGGGAAACTAATGCAACTAGAGGTGGTAGGTATCCCATGCGCCATAACTCTTATCATTTCGCCAGGTAGGGAAGTACCCACTACGCCATAATTGCTGCTGGTATTGTAACGTGCAAATATGTATAACTGCGCATCTTAGAGAGTCTCTTGGCGTCGTTTTCCCAAGAACTGACCGAACTCTCTGCCCGGCGTCGACGGCGAGCTGCGGTTTGGGCTTCTCTCTGCACAGCTGTCTCTTGTGCCCGACGTTGCCTTGCTGCAGCCGCGCGCGTAGTTCTGCGATTCGCTTCTTCAGCAGCGGTCCGCACCGTCAGGTATATCGATGAGCCAAGTCAGGTTGCTAACGGGGCTGCGTACGTCGCCTGCCGCGTGATGCATGGCACGATACAACAAAACTGCTTCAAAAGGCAGCGATTCGTAATAATGATGACGGAAATGTTAAAGATTGTTTCATAATGATGATGATGATGATGATGATGATGCCTCGGTAATGGGTTCAGAGCTACAAACCATGCATCCCTGTGTTATTTCAAACGATTCCTCGAAATCGTTAGGCAATCCACTTTCCGCGACGTATAGTGGCGTATTATTATTCTTCCACGTAACATTACATTTGTTAATGTTACGCACATCATAACTGTGAAACATGCATCACCAGAAGGCGCATGCGATACAGAAAAGTGGACCTTCGTGTTTAAGCCTGTGTCCGCTCAGCCTGCCTGATAACAGCTTTCACTATCTGAGTCGTATACATGTTTAGCCGTGCGTCGCGTGTGCTCACCCTAGGGTACGCCTCCAACATGTGGTCCTGCAGTGGGCAATAATTCCGCATTTCCATATCATTTTACAGCGAAGATGTATACTTCTTGTAGGTCGGAAAATTGCATGGCGTAAACACAAAACTCCAGGCTAACAAACGAAGGTTAACGGCACATCTTTCTTTGCAATCAGACGAAGAAACGCGCGCGTCGCTGTCGCCTCGGTTTCCACCGTGCGCGACTGAGCCGTCCGACGAGAGCTACGTAGCGCCCTCTGGTCAGTAGACGGAGCCCATACATCCCATTAACGAAACGGCAGTATACTAAGTATAGCGCCAGGACCATGGCATGTAAATCATGCCAGTCATGACACGCGTGTCATGATTCCAATGTTATGACCTGTCATGTACGTTCGTCATGCTGTCGTGTTGTGCCATAGCATTTTTGGTATACGTCCCATTAACGAAACGCCTGGCATGTAAATCATGCCGCCCATGAGATGCATGTTATGCTTTTCATGTTATGACCTGTGATTTATGTTCGTCATGCAGTCATATTGTTGCATACCAATTTTCCTACACATCCCTCTAACGAAACGGCCAAGAGAGCACCAAGACCGTGGCATGTAAATCATGTCATTCATGACATGCATGTCATTATTTTCATGTTATGACCTGTCATTTATGTTTGCCATGCAGTCATATTGTGGCATACCAATTTTTGTATACATCACATTAACGAGACGACCAGGAGAGCACCAAGACGGTGACATGTAAATCATGCCGCTCATGACACGCATGTCATGATTTCCATGTTATGACCTGCCATTTATGTTCGTCAGGCAGTCATGTTATGCCATACCAATTTTCGCATATATCACATTAGCGAAACGGCCAGGAGAGCCCTAAGACCGTGGCATGTAAATCATGCCGCTCATGACATGCATATCATGATTTTCTTGTTATGACCTGTCAATTATGATCGTCATGTAGTCATGATGTGGCATACCAATTTTCGTAAACATCTGATTAGCGAAACGGCCAGGAGAGCACAAAATCGTAGGCGGATAGATAGATAGATAGATAGATAGATAGATAGATAGATAGATAGATAGATAGATAGATAGATAGATAGATAGATAGATAGATAGATAGATAGATACGCTCAAACTCACCGAAGTTCGCTAAGAAATGCTTCGCATTTAAAACACAAAACAAGCATCAAAACCGCATGATGAATTGACTGATTTCTGGGGTTTCATGTCCCAAAACTAGCAGTGATTATGAGAGACGCCTTACTGGGGGGCTCCGGAAATCTTAACCACTTTCGGTTCTTTAACGTGCACTGACATCGCACAGTACACGGGCCTGAACATTTCGCCTCCATCGAAACGCAGCCGCCGCGGCCGGGATTCGATCCCGCGACCCTCGGATCAGCAGCCGAGTACCATAGCCACTAGACCACCGCGGCGGGGCCCGCGTGATGGATGCTGAGGCGCCTGAGAGCAACGGAAACGCCTTTCCCCGCGTCCCCGGTACAGATTACGTTGCAGCCGCTCTCGAAAGGGCCGTCTGACGTCATTCGGAGCCCTCGTGTAAAGAGAAAATCGCACAATGAATGATAACGGCGCCAGCGAAAATTTTGAAGCACGTTCTTTTTCCCAGCGTGCGTTTCGCGGTTAATAATTGTTACTTCGAGTGGAAAATATCCAACAGCACAGAAATCACTTAGTGGCATCACCACGCTTTCATATGTAAAAGGTAAACCCTTCTAGGAACTCATTCAGTTCATTCGAAGACTATACCACGGGTCTTGGCCAAGAACGTAGTAAAAATGGTCGCGGAATCAATGATGGCCTGCTAAAGCGACCCCGAAGTGATAACTACCATTACTCTAATGTAATAGAACACACCCTCCGCCTCCCCCCCCACCCCCCTCTCAATCAGCATGTGTGATGTTTGATACAGCTTCGCCGTACGTTCACGTTCGCAGTGCGGGATGGCGGCCAATTATTTTTTAAAAATGTATGTGTTTTTTCAAGCAAAGCTGGTTGTTGGTCCGCACCTATATGTGTTGTTTGTTCTCTTGACGCCTTGCGCCTCCCAGAACTAAACCGGAAGAAATGGCCGAGAGGTAAAGTGCTAAAATTCAGCGTTCATTTCACTCCTTATTTGGTCCTTTCGCTTTTTTTGTTGCGGCTGTAGCCATGCTGTTCCAAATTAGAAATTGTTCCTTCTACTAGTTGTTTGTGGGATTACCTGCTGTACGAGCCGATGAATTTCCGAACAGTCCTCTGCAAAAAGTCAATATCGTCAAACGAATACATAATTTGATTTGTGTCTGTCATAATCTTTGAACGGCGACATCATCATCTTTTTGAAACCTAAAGGCACCGGCGCAACCAGACGACACAGAAAGAGAGACAAGGACACACGAGCGCGGACTCAAACTATTGCTTTTGCTGTTAGAAATGTCCTTGGCAAGCTTAAGAAGATCTAAACGCTTACAAAGATTGATGGCTTTACACTTTATGCGCACTTCACTTTTCTTCACGGGGGCAAAGTTCTTGTTGACGGCCGCAAGTGCTTTTTCGTTGTATGTTCCCTTCGGCAAAACGGCGAACCCACCGTCTTTATCGGCTTGCGTGAGCATAAGGTTGTTGCTCTTAAAGAAGGAAACAACATCGTCAATCATACTGCTGCAGTGGAAGGCCTTGCTTTTTGGAGCGAACTTTCGAAGACATTCCACACCTTCAAGAAGGCAGCGGTCCCGGTTATCATCTTGAGCCTTGTCAGCGACATTGCGATTCATTGCGATGAGGTTAGGAGAAGAAAGACTTGCTTCGATCCTGAATTTGAGGCCTTTCTGTAGCAGGCGCATAATCTTCGCTGGTATAAGGACATCACCCACCACGCTCACATTGCTTGAATTTTGCGTCATTTTTCTGTTGTTCCCGCGCACCGGAGCACTTAAAATGCACTTCCACCTGCACTCCGTGAGCTGGGTTGCTAGGCGCTTAAAAGGAAGCAAGCTTCTTGACCGCCAGCCAGTCAGGGTGATCCCTAAAGCACAGTAGACGCAGCCAGTCACGAAAGAGTCGGACTTGTCGCCAGAGTTCCGAGCGAATTATCCTGCACAGTCTTTTCACGTGTCCCCAAGATGGGTTCACAGACCCGAATAGAGCACTTACTTCATCTGGAACGAGTCCATTCCTGATGCAAAAAGCAAGACGTCTTGCCTGGCATGTTGCGTGGACGATGTGACTCAGAAAAAGGTTGATGACGGACGAGGAAGGTGAAACACAGAAAGAAGGGCCCACTGTATAAGAAATAAACTTCATCATAAAACCTAATTCGCTCGGAACTCTGGCGACAAGTCCGACTTTTTTGTGACTGGCTGCGTCTACTGTGCTTTAGGGATCACCCTGACTGGCTGGCAGTCAAGAAGCTTGCTTCCTTTAAGCGCCTAGCAACCCAGCTCACGGAGTGCAAGTGCATTTTAAGTGCTCCGGTGCGCGGGTAACAACAGAAAAATGACGCAAAATTCAAGCAATGTGAGCCTGGTGGGTAATGTCCTTATACCAGCGAAGATTATGCGCCTGCTACAGAAAGGCCTTAAATTCAGGATCGAAGCAAGTCTTTCTGCTCCTAACCTCATCGCAATGAATCGCAAAGTCGCTGACAAGGCTCAAGATGATAATCGGGGCCGCTGCCTTCTTGAAGGTGTGGAATGTCTTCGAAAGTTCGCTCCAAAAAGCAAGGCCTTCCACTGCAGCAGTATGATTGACGATGTTGTTTCCTTCTTTAAGAGCAACAACCTTATGCTCACGCAAGCCGATAAAGACGGTGGGTTCGCCGTTTTGCCGAAGGGAACATACAACGAAAAAGCACTTGCGGCCGTCAACAAGAACTTTGCCCCCGTGAAGAAAAGTGAAGTGCGCGTAAAGTGTAAAACCATCAATCTTCGTAAGCGTTTAGATCTTCTTAAGCTTGCCAAGGACATTTCTAACAGCAAAAGCAATAGTTTGAGTCCGCGCTCGTGTGTCCTTGTCTCTCTTTCTGTGTCGTCTGGTTGCGCCGGTGCCTTTAGGTTTCAAGAATGTACCAACTCGCCCAACAAGAGGTTTTGATCATCATCTTTCTTCCACCGCTTTGCAGGTAACAGAAATCTACCAGACCCTGAAAGCACAACACCTCGACATTAGCTTCGGCTGGGTATTGAACATTACCCACAACATCGCTCCCGCGGATTGTGGTGGAGATTTTTCTCGCATAAAAGCAGTTCGCGAAGCCATCGATGAAGCATGACAATAAAGCGAACCGTCTCGCGCTGTCACCCTCCGTTACGGCGACCAGATTTCATCTGCTTCCTCGCTAACTGCACACCTCAACAAAAATGGACACGTCGATGTTTTTTTTGTTCTTTTTAACTGCGAACAAAATCATTTGCGTTTGTCTACGATCAGTTGTTCATGATGTGCAATTGAAATCACTGCGTATAGCAGCTGTTCCATAGCTTAAAAATACCACCGGTAAGTGCGAAGAGGCACTCATTGTGGCACGACAATGCCATCGCTCGTGCGCTGGTGTTCAATATCATAGCCTGAGCGTATATGTCGAAGAAGTGGCGGGGTTGTGAAATGCTTTTGTCTTTCATTTAATGATGTATGTCCCAATTGAGTAACGCTACAAATGTGCCTTTCGAAGCATTGATGAATATGCGTGCCAAAAGTTCGGCATCGTAGCTCTTGGGCATCAAATACGCACACGTGCATCGGCAACTTATAGCGATTCCGATAAAAGAGAACGACGCATAATGTACAGGCAAATTTGTTTAATTATATGTATTGAAACCGGTCCCACGTAGCCCATGAAATTTCAGCACCTTGCTAAATCATAAAGTATGTTTCATAAATGTTCTAAAGAATGTTATAAGTACAGAAAACAAGACATTTGAGCATTTTTTTTTGCGGGCCTACTTTGTTCGCAGCAGAACGCAATTTAGTATGAGCAACAGTGAAAACTTGAACAGTAATTAACAAAAAAAAGTGCGCAGCTTCCGCTAAGTCGCGAAAGGCTGGATAACAACGAAGCTGGCCGATAGTTTGCTGAAACAGGTCACTTGATAGTCATGTGATATTTTGGCGGGAACGTGTCACGTGACATTGCGTTAATTGACTTTTGGTGGCAACATGCCACGTGATCGCTCAAAATCACGTGACAAAATGTCATGTGGCATGTTCCCTCCAAAATTACGCAACGAAATGTCGCGTGACGTGTTTCCGCCAACATCACGTAACGCAATGTCACGTGGTATTGCATGATGCCTGACAGATTACGGCTAGCTTAAACAGCTTCGCTGTTAAAATCTATGAACAGATCCTAAAAACGATTGAGAACAGGGAATTGTAGCGAAACGTCGGGGCCATTAATGTTAGACGCATCGGAAGGTCAGGAAGACGAAGAGGCGTGGGAGCCACTCCGCGCAGGCAAGCGATGAGGAGTCGACACAGTGAATTGGGAGAGCACTCATTGGGGGGTTTATTTAGCTAAGACATCTTGAAGTTGGAAAACACACAGGGCAAAAATTTTACAACATAGAAAATGGTATCATACCCCGTCGGCCTGCCGAACTGGTCCCCGGTGGTTTCGAGCGTCATGGTCCCCTAGTCCGCTCTCAAAAAAGGCCAGTGTCGCCGCTTAAATAGCACTTTTCAGAACCCACGGCAACACGAACGTCTCGGAACACCACTGCCTCCCACCAATAGGAAAACGGCTTACACGGGCCAGTCAGGCAGGTCGAAGGTAACGATGCTCAACGCGAGCCCTCGTGATCGCGTGCATCCGGCTTTGCTACAAAACTAATACAAACAGCGCTTTCCGGAAACTGGCCGCGACGCACACACGTGGTCTTCGTTCTCTGTACTACGTCGTCAAGAAGACTCCCTGCGGTGCGCCGGCTCGTTTGCTTGAGCACCCTTCTAAGAAAGCAGTCGAAAAAGAAAAAAGAGCAAGAAAACATTCTACGCGACGCGGTCTTCGCGACACCTCCCCCCTACGAAAAAGAGTGACCCACTCGTTTTATTTGCAAGACAGGAAAAGAAGTACGAAAAGCAATTTTACATAGAACAATTATGTGAGGTGCTCGTTTCAGAAAAGTTATACATCTCTCTAAAGGGTGAAAAACTTAAAACAACAAATGGAAAATCGCGAGACACAAAAATCACTAATGTTCACTCGCTGGCACTGTAATACAACTCAGTATCAGTGTCGTAAGCGGCGACATTTCGCTGTCCGTTGTTGCCGCTTGAAAACGTCTTCCAGTCGCTGTAAAGTTCAGTTTCAGAGTCTGAGCTTTCGCGCTGCTGCACTGCATCACTGGTCCCTGACTCGCGCACACCATGACGCAAACGAAGTTCTTGGTCCACTCGCGAACCGCACTCGCGCACATCACCATTGACGTCGCCCTCGCGCAGAACACTGGGGTGTAATTCGTGGACATCACTCCCGGCACTGCGCTCGCGCACTTCACTTTGGTGGAATTCGCGGTCATCACTGCACTCGCGCACATCACCACTTGGATCTCGCACCTCGTGATCGGCACCGGACTCATCGTCTGCGTCGTCGGCATCGGAACATGATCGAACGTGGTAGGGCTTTAATCGCGCAACATTCACAACGTCACGTTTTTTTCCAGTTTGGTCTACCTCCCAGTCATTTTCGGCTACCCGGCGCACTAGACGGAATGGTCCGTGGTATCTGTGAAGAAGCTTCGTTGTCTTTCCTTTTGCTCGCGAGGGAGTCCATACGTACACCAAGTCCCCCTGACGATAAACAGCACGGCGTCGTTTAGCATCGTAGCTGCGCTTGTTCTTTTCTTGCTGGTGCCTTTCCCGTTCATTCACTAATTTTCGAGCCTGCCGCAGCCGGTGAGCCACTTTCATCGCATCCAGGGTGTAGTCGA
>CM023486.1:21088960-21179474 GCA_013339685.2 Hyalomma asiaticum
GAAATTCAAGAGCTATTTCCGCAAAACATGGTGGGATTTAGGCCTGCCCTATCTGCACAGGACGTCATGCTCCTCATTAAGAGACAAATTATTGACAACTACACCAGAGATACTAGAGGCATACTAGCTCTAGACCTGACCAAAGCTTTTGACAGCATCTTCACAAGTTTGTGCTTGAGGCAGTCTCGGATTGTGTCGGGACAACGTTTCCACGCATACGTTAGCTCCTTTCTCAGGGACCGCAGGGCTTCCATTAAGATCGGCCAACTAAAATCCGCGGAATTTACATTGGGAGGAGAGGCACTCCACAGGGGGCCGTCAATCTTCCTCTGCTCTTCAATATTGCCATGAAGGGCCTCTCCGAGCGACTCGCCACGGTTCGCGGGATAACCATGCTCTCTACGCGGACGATATCACTGTGTGGTGCATGGGAGGGTCCGATGCCGAGGTAGAGCAGGCACTTCAACAGGCACTCAACGTCACGGAGGGCTTTCTAGTCGGTTCGGGATTGAGCCTGTCGCCTGCCAAGTCCGAGTTGTTACTTACCGACCCACCCGACAAGGGATGAGGAACCTCACTCCTCTAGAGCACATTCCATATCTCTATACACACGTGACGGGCAGAGAATCCCAGGGTAGACTGCATCAGGGTGCTCGGACTGTTGCTGGAGTCAAAGGGTGCAACTCCCAGATATAGCTCGCATCACTTCCAAGACGGAGAACATGCTTAGGCTCATACTCAGGGTCTCGAACCGCAGGGGCGGGCTGAGCGAGAGCAATCTCCTTCGGCTCTACCATGCGCTTCTCATGAGCCACATTAATACGTCGCTTCGGCGCTGCACTGGTCCAAAAGGGAAGAGGAAAAAATCGACGCACTAATGCGCACGAGTATAAAGCGAGTTCTAGGGTTGCCTCTCAGCACGAGCACCGAAAAGCTCATACAACTGGACATGCATAACTCCCTCTCGGAGGTGATCGAGGCGCAGAAAATGGCTCAGGTAGTGCGCCTATCGTCCTCGCAGGCCGGTAGACGTATCCTGGAGTCCATTGGCTGCGGTCTTACACAGATTCGCGAACGTAAAGTGGCTCTACCGTCTTCTATCAGAGGTACATTTGCCGTAGCTCCACTTCCCAGGAATGTCCACCCGCAGTACAATGTAGGACGCCGCATAGCTCGGGCCCGTTCCTTATTGAAGTCAGTTGCAGACAGCCCGGACCTCGCTACGTTGTGTCATGCAGCACAGTACGGGCGTTCTGATCGCTTTGCAGTGGTCTCAGTCGACCATAGTGGCAAGCTCCTATGTGCTGCGTCGGTTAGAAACGTTCCGGCAACGATTGCTGAGCAATTGCCATTGCTGTAGCAATGAAGGACGTATCGCGTCCAAATGTCTTCACGGACTCGCGGTCCGCTGCCAGAGCTTTCGCCTCGGGCTCGATCTCGCGGGAGGCAGCAGCTATCCTCGGCAGCGAGGGGGGCTGCGGGTTTCACACCATAACATGGTTCCCGGCCCCATGGGGGCCAACGTACACCCCGATGTCCCCAACGCCAATGAGTTTGCCCATGACCGTGCCGAGGTTTCACTCACCGCGGCGGTCCCGGCGATTCGCGGGCGGGGATGCCGGCAGGTACAGGGACCCGCGTCCTACAGTTAACGAGATCGTGACTCATTATCATCTCTCTCGAGGTCCTTTCCACTTCCTCACCCTAAACTCACTCGTCCGCAGTCTTCGGCCTTCAGGATGCTCCAACGGGGTCTTTCCCTTCACGAGGCAGGTTTAGTAACTTCTCGCCCAACGTTGAAACCGCATTGTCCGAACTGCGGAGAGGCTTACTGCTCACTAGCTCACATGCTCTGGCAATGTCCTGCGTTACGTGACACAGAGTTCAGCAAAGAGAGGACTGGGAGGGAGCCCTGAGAAGCGGCGACCTTCGGTTCAACTTCGGGCTGTCCAGAGAGCCTGCGAGAGGGCGGAGGGGCCACGGTCTTCCTGTCCCTGCGTGGGAGCGGCCCGAACTGCTACAGGATCCCCCTAAAGGGGACGTCCAACTGCAGTTTCTCAGGACAAAATAAAGTTCTGTGCCTGCCTGCCTCTGCTGGAACCAGTCACAACCAGCAGGAAACCGCAGGAAAATTTCACCTGGGATGCCGCTCATGGCACGCATGTCATGATTGTAATCTTATGCCTGTCATTTTACGTTGTCATGCGGTCGTGTTGTCCCATACCAGTTTTGGTATGCATCCCATTAACGAAACGCGTTGCATGTTCATCACGCCGCTCATGACAGGCTGTCATGATTTCATTTTCTTAGAACGGGTCACCATGGCTGTCAGACATTGTTGTTCGCCATACCGTTTTGGTACATATGTGTCTGGGACAACGTTTCCACGCATACGTTAGCTCCTTTCTCAGGGAACGCAGGGCTTCCATTAAGATCGGCCAACTAAAATCCGCGGAATTTACCTTGGGAGCGAGAGGCACTCCACAGGGGGCAGTCATCTCTCCTCTGCTCTTCAATATTGCATGAAGGGCCTCTCCGAGCGACTCGCCACGGTTCGCGGGATTAACCATGCTCTCTACGCGGACGATATCACTGTGTGGTGCATGGGAGGGTCCGATGCCGAGGTAGAGCAGGCACTTCAACAGGCACTCAACGTCACGGAGGGCTTTCTAGTCGGTTCGGGATTGAGCCTGTCGCCTGCCAAGTCCGAGTTGTTACTTTACCGACCCACCCGACAAGGGATGAGGAACCTCACTCCTCTAGAGCACATTCCAATATCTCTATA
Organism: Hyalomma asiaticum; assembly: GCA_013339685.2. Classification (NCBI taxonomy): domain Eukaryota; kingdom Metazoa; phylum Arthropoda; class Arachnida; order Ixodida; family Ixodidae; genus Hyalomma; species Hyalomma asiaticum. The sequence goes on from CM023486.1 coordinate 21,091,746, forward strand.
CACACGTGACGGGCAGAGAATCCCCAGGGTAGACTGCATCAGGGTGCTCGGACTGTTGCTGGAGTCAAAGGGTGGCAACTCCCAGATTATAGCTCGCATCACTTCCAAGACGGAGAACATGCTTAGGCTCATACTCAGGGTCTCGAACCGCAGGGGCGGGCTGAGCGAGAGCAATCTCCTTCGGCTCTACCATGCGTTTCTCATGTGCCACATTAATTACGTCGCTTCGGCGCTGCACTGGTCCAAAAGGGAAGAGGCAAAAATCGACGCACTAATGCGCACGAGTATAAAGCGAGTTCTAGGGTTGCCTATCAGCACGAGCACCGAAAAGCTCATACAACTGGGCATGCATAACTCCCTCTCGGAAGTGATCGAGGCGCAGAAAATGGCTCAGGTAGTGCGCCTATCGTCCTCGCAGGCCGGTAGACGTATCCTGGAGTCCATTGGCTGCGGTCTTACACAGATTCGCGAACGTAAAGTGACTCTACCGTCTTCTATCAGAGGTACATTTGCCGTAGCTCCACTTCCCAGGAATGTCCACCCGCAGTACAATGTAGGACGCCGCATAGCTCGGGCCCGTTCCTTATTGAAGTCAGTTGCAGACAGCCCGGACCTCGCTACGTTTGTCGATGCAGCACAGTACGGGCGTTCTGATCGCTTTGCAGTGGTCTCAGTCGACCATAGTGGCAAGCTCCTATGTGCTGCGTCGGTTAGAAACGTTCCGGCAACGATTGCTGAGCAAATTGCCATTGCTGTAGCAATGAAGGACGTATCGCGTCCAAATGTCTTCACGGACTCGCGGTCCGCTGCCAGAGCTTTCGCCTCGGGCTCGATCTCGCGGGAGGCAGCAGCTATCCTCGGCAGCGAGTGGGCTGCCGGGTTTCACACCATAACATGGTTCCCGGCCCACATGGGGGCCAACGTACACCCCGATGTCCCCAACGCCAATGAGTTTGCCCATGACCGTGCGCGAGGTTTCACTCACCGCGGCGGTCCCGGCGAATTCGCGGGCGGGGATGCCGGCAGGTACAGGGACCCGCTCCTCACATTTCACGAGATCGTGACTCATTATCATCTCTCTCGGAGGGTCTTTCCACTTCCTCACCCTAAACTCACTCGTCCGCAGTCTTCGGCCTTCAGGATGCTCCAAACGGGGTCTTTCCCTTCGCGAGGCAGGTTTAGTAACTTCTCGCCCAACGTTGAACCGCATTGTCCGAACTGCGGAGAGGCTTACTGCTCACTAGCTCACATGCTCTGGCAATGTCCTGCGTTACGTGACACAGAGTTCAGCAAAGAAGAGGACTGGGAGGGAGCCCTGAGAAGCGGCGACCTTTCGGTTCAACTTCGGGCTGTCCAGAGAGCCTGCGAGAGGGCGGAGGGCCACGGTCTTCCTGTCCCTGCGTGGGAGCGGCCCGAAACTGCTACAGGATCCCCCTAAAAGGGGACGTCCAACTGCAGTTTCTCAGGACAAAAATAAAGTTCTGTGCCTGCCTGCCTGCTGCTGGAACCAGCACAACCAGCAGGAAACCAGCAGGAAATTTTCACCTGGGATGCCGCTCATGGCACGCATGTCATGATTGTAATCTTATGACCGGCCATTTACGTTTGTCATGCGGTCGTGTTGTTCCATAACAGTTTTGGTATGCATCCCATTAACGAAACGCGTTGCATGTTCATCACGCCGCTCATGACAGGCATGTCATGATTTTCATTTTCTTAGAACGGGTCACCCATGGCTGTCAGACATTGTTGTCTCGCCATACCAGTTTTTGGTACATATGAAGTTAACGAAACGGCTGCAAGAGCACCAAGACCATGGCACGTAAATCATACCGCTCATGACATGCATGTCGTGATTTTTTGTGTTATGACGTGTCACTTATGTTTGTCATGCAGTCATGCTTTGCCATACCAATTTTAGCATACATTCCATTAACGGAAAGGCCAGGAGAGCACCAAGACCGTGGCACGTAAATCATGCCGCTCATATGACATGCATGTCATGATGTTTATGTTGTGACGTGTCATTTATGGTCGTCATGCATTGCCATACCAATTTTCGTATACACCCCATTAACGAAACGGCCGGGAGAGCACCAAGACCGTGGCACGTAAATCATGCCGCTCATGACATGCGTATCATGATTTTCATATTATGACCGGCCATTTATCTTTGTCATGCAGTCATGTTGTGGCATACCAATTTTCGTATATATCCCATCAACGAAACGGCCAGGTGAGCACCAAGACCGTGGCATATAAATCATGCCGCTCATGACATGCATGTAATGATTTTCGTGTTATGACCTGTCAATTATGTTCGTCATGCACTCATGTTGTGGCATTACAGTTGCCGCCCTCGCCTTATTTTGCTAGCATGGAAACCTCAAAGAAGGAACTATTTGAAGCTTCGCGGAAGTAGAGTGGCTGGCGGTTATAAGGGCGTGGGAGGGGCTTCACTGCAGACTTGAGTTGTATCCGACTATAGGAGTGAAATCTGACGGTCACAATAGCATTCGTGGGTTGACAGCACCAACGCATGTTATTACGAAGAGCGAAAACTGCGACAAGTATTCCGAAATCCAAACATCCCGCCAGTGTTCAAGGCCTCTGTGATCTGTATCAACTGTACGTATCTCCAGCTGAAACTCGATGGGTAAAGGGGTAAAGTCCCTATAGATATAAAGACTTTATAACGGCTGTCAATCTGCTGAGATATTTTTCTACTAAACCACCTAAAAAGTTCTCTAGAACTATTCTGAGAAATTGAGAAATTTTCCTTGGGCTGGGTTCACAGAGTTCTGAGCATACGTACTGCAATCGACATCATCGCTGCCAATAACATGGTGGACAAACGCGTGGTCTGCGAAAGTGGTGTGCGCTCTTGAGCGGTTTTCCTTAACGATTATAGCCGGATATTTTCGCCTGCACTCAAGAAAAATGCAAGCCCTTCGCTGGTCCTTCCGTAGTGCTTTTGCGCGCTGCTTACGATCAGTACCGCGGCAAGCCCGTGCATCGAGTGACGCAAGTACTGCACTCTTCTTTCCAACTTTCAAAATACGCGCCGTTTACTTTCGAGTTCGCTGCACGTTAGTTTCAGTAGAAGTGCCAACGAAAGCTGAGGATAATTTCGTCGAAGTTTAGGGTATAATTAGAAATACGTCCGCACGCCAACGTACCCAGGTTCCACGCTAAACTGTGCCACGGGTTACGACTTCATTCAACTGGTGTTCCCTTTCATTCTTCCTCTGCGGAGGTCTGACTTGAGAAGGAGTCGGTGTTTGTGGAATGTTTCTTGACGAATGAATTAGTGAAAAATATCAGTGCTGAGGAGTTTGTTTAAAATGCCACTCGATGATACACGGAGTCCCTTGAGCTCGTTGATGTTTGGGGTAGGTCAGAGAGTGCAGGCTCCGTGTAATACCGCAGTCCGAGCACTTACAGGTGTTGCGTGCATGCAAAAAGGCATACGAGTGGCACTGGTAGGCACAATAGGCATAATATGAACGCCTGGAGTTCAAACAGCAGAAATGTTATAGCACAAATGTACCAGTGGTGGGCATGATCATTCTGCCCTCCTATTCATGCCCAATCGCTCGAGTTGATTGCTGAAAGTGTGATAAATTTACGGGTACACAAATGAAAAAAGGCAGAACAATTGCATCATTGTGCTTGCTGTATCTTCTTCGTCGCGTATATCTTGCCGGACTTTGTGTACCCTGTAACTTTAGTGCATCTTAACAATCATGCAAAACCAACTAGTCTCACTAAGAAACCACCTGAATAAGTGGCTTTTAAAATGTCCACATTTTTCCATCTAGCTCGCATGGGTGGTTACGGTACTTGAGAAGGCGAGTTGAGCTTTTTAACAGATGAGCTTGCATTTGTGTCAAATGCAGATACTAGCCTTGTGACTGGCAGCCCAGAAAAGCTTTGGTAGTCAGCGATTTTCCCAAAACCTTCTTTGTGAAATACGGGACAGTTGTAAAGTGGAACATGAGCACTGTTTGCATGTCATAAAAATGTCGCTACTCTCAGTCTGCTGTTTTGTTTAAGGGAACACACAATTGAATGCTCTGTGATGGCTGCTTGAAAGGAGCATCACCACATGTCAGGGTGGGAATCTGTTGACAGCCTGAATTAATAGGCATGGCTGAACGGCAAGTGCATGCTATGTGCTGCAGTATGCTATCTTATAACTAAATTATAACTCCCATTTTCCCGAAGTTGTTGTGCATTCTGTTGCACTTGGCAGAAGTGGGCTCTAGACTAGGAGAGGAAGATGCATCCAGACGAGAAGCAACTCATTAACGTGGCATGAGTGCCGAAAGGAGGTGCACAAAAGAACGCTCCCAAGGTGTCACATGCCGTCCTTCTTGAAGCAACACCACATGCGCAGGGGTAGGGAAACGCAAAGTGCACATGTGCAGCAGCAATTTATTATACCGGACTGCCTAGCCTGGCATGGGTGTGTGTTGGTGCATGGCACTCGATCAGAGTAATTCATATGAACAGCACGTAGCGGGGCAGCTGCATCATTGCATTGTGGCCCCAGCCCCCCTATCTGCCAGCGCTGGTTTTTCAAGTAAATGAGTTGGCAGTGTCAGTGTGGTGGCTGCTGCATACATGAGCCATGCTGTGGAGAAAGTGAGGACATTTTACATTGGGGTGCAGAAGCATGCATGAAGAAGTGAATAAATAAATAAAGATAACACAACGACAAAAAGTGCAATGGCAAGTGTTCATGAACGGGCACCTCACGAATAATGGCTATTCAATTCGATCTCAAAATCTTTTAGTATTTGTACACCTTTGAACAACAAAACATAGCTGGTCTTTTTGTGTACAATTATTTTTGTATTTGAGTATACACCAAGAAGCTTTATTACATCAGAAGATATGTTCTTGACAGCAGAGAGTTGCCAAGTGGCAAAAGTGCAGCAGTTTGCACTCGAATTATGTTGCAACATGGTCGAAGGAACTGCATTCTGACCTGTCCTGTGCCAAGGGAATGCGATGCAACAGAAGAAACAGCTACATCTACAGGAGCAGTGCACCCCAACAGGGTGTTACTTTTTTTCTGAACCCAGCCCGCACGAAAAAAAACTTTGCCTAATTCTTACCAAGTGGACATGTGTACTGCATTAGAAAGCTACAGTGAATAACCATGACAACCCTATTAAGCCCCTATCAACAATGGCCAAGCTTAAAGCGGACCTTGCCACATTGCTGCGTAGGGCTGGAAAAAATTGGGGCAATCGGAGCAATGAATTAGTGAACAGAACTCTTCAGATGTATAGAAATGGTCGTTCACTATGCTCTGGAATGTTGGATTGACAGTCATTTCTCAGTTTTAAATGTTTATTTGAGCACAAATATTTGGTGTCTTAGTGTAAGTTTTGTGAATGCTAAGAAGTTGCGTGAGTACAGCTGAAAGTGTTGCAACTGCTGTTGCTCTAAAAGCAAGAACAGTCTGTTTGTATTTCACAAATGTGCACGCATTTACTAAGTGCCTACGAAACACAATTGTCACTTTGTAGTCAAATGCGGCAGCAATGGAAATCTTTACAAAATTATGAGCAGTAGTGGAGTTATTGTTTGTTCAGAAAGCATGATTAATCATATCCTCTTAAGTCTTGCCAAAAGGTTATGCATTTTACTTTCAATCATACTTAACAACATTTTAACATGTGGCCATATTTCCTACTGTTCCAAATTGTTCCATAAATCTGGTCACACCTTAGTGCACGCTGTAAACTTGCCACATCTGCCTGTTACACTGCAAAAGTAAATTGTACTCAATGCAAAGTGAATTTTCTACTGCATTACGATGATTGTTGCCATTTCCAGTATGGCCACAAATATTTTTTGCAGGCACTAAGTTGAACAGCCAAGTATGCCCTAACCACATACACAAATAGGGACTATCTTATATTATGTGACATTAGCTGCTGCCTGTAATTGTGTTGTCTGCTATGAATGTAGTTAATTTTACATTGCATTAATTAGCCCTGTCGTTCCCAGTGTGTCACATATGTTATTTTGACACCTTTAAATGTGGATTTTTTTTTCTAAGTCTAAAATCTAAATCTAAAAAAAAAAGTTGTATTTGTTCATGCTACACAACAGCCTCTAAAGTACTGGCATTTTTGCCAAGCCAATTGGAGAGTTGTCATTTCCGTTTAGTTCAGTAAACCAATTACTAACCAGTTAATGAAAAATTACTGAGCAGGGAATGTCATGTTACCAACTAATTGGTGTAATTTCGAAGTAAAAAATCACATAACATCTCACCGTCTTTCTTGTTCAAATATATTACCCATAGCCGAAAATGAAAGTGAATAAGATGCAATTCCTTTTGATGTGTTTGCGCACAAATGGCAAATCATGTGGATGACTTGAAAGTAGTGAATGCAAACCCAAGCGGCTGCATGCAGGTTGCCCTGTGGTGTGTGAAAAGGAAGGCCGCATCTTTCTCGTGGGGTTGAATCGGCCTGAAAAGCGCAACTGCCTCAACGTAGCCGCTGCGCAGCAACTGCGGGAAGCTTTCCGCCAGTTTGATTGTGACGACAGCGTCAGCGTGGCCGTTCTTCACGGCAAAGGTAGGCAGGGCCATTCTTGTTTGTATGCGCTCGTGTGGAGCGGCTTTCCAGAAGAAGAAGGATTTAACTGAATCATTCAAGATACAATACAATAACGAAATCTGCAGGAGGAGGTCCCTAAGTTCTTTCTGCGCTGCATGGGGGACCCCCCTCTACCAATTATGAACAACAGAATAAAAGCCCCGCCCCGGTGGTCTAGTGGCCATGGTACTCGGCTGCTGATCTGAGGGTCGCAGGATCAAATCCCGGCCGTTGTGGCTGCATTTTGATGGAGGTGAAATGTTGAGGCCCATGTACCGTACCATGTCAATGCATGTTAAAGAACCCCAGGTGGTCGAAATTTTTGGAGCCCTCCATTATGGCATCTCTTATAATCATGCCTGGTTTTAGGACGTTAAACCCCAGAAATCAATGAATAACAATATAAAACAGGTTATAGCAACTTGCTGGTGAATAATGAGTTAAGATAAAATAACACAGAATAACAGAGCTGAAGCGAGTCAAGTTTTTGCCAGTAGTACAAGTTCAGCATAGAGGTGGCGTTAGTAACATGTGCATTCACATATTGCTAATGTATACTATACAAAGAATGACATAAAATAAGCAGAACATTGTAGATTATATCAGAAAAACCCTCAGTTAAACAAATAGAAAAATAATTGTTTTTTTGAAGCTGCCTATGGAGACAGCCTTACGTTGCTTGAAATGCTTTTCCTGTAAGGGCATTGATGTGAATTCAGAAGTGAATTTTCCATAGCTTGATCTAATTTTAGATAACAAGAAGTTATTAGTGGGATGCTAGGGATTTGTTTTCGACTTCTTTATGTGGCGTTTTGATGGTTTTGTCTGCTGGGGTGCCAGCCACTGTACCGCAACCAATGAAATGTGACCAAAATTAGGAAACTTAATGAGCAAACGGACAATGAAGCCAGACAATTCCCTCGGCTTCATTGTCTGTTTGCTCGTTTGTTTTCCTCGTCGTGTGTCGTTCGTGTGGTGTTCGCGTGTGAATTCGCAAATGCACTACTCTACGCAAATGCAAGTGAGGTACAGCCGACTAGAAACTGCAGCAACTGTCAGAACACGATGGATAGCGCTAACAGAGAGCGTTGGCACAGCACCAACAGAACACTTGCACGAACGCGAGAGCCCGGCGGAGGCGCGTCAACCGGATGCGCGTCATCGGCGATGTATGTCACGTGACATTCGGAGGAGCACTCGGCGAGGAGGTGGCACCGGGTAGCGGCCGGTGGGCGCAGGAGAGAGCGAAACAAACAAGTGCCGCGTTTTGATAATCAAACGCGTGTAACTCGGCTATTTCGGCTCCGTTTCGAAAAATTCTTGCGGCTACGTGTTTGTTGCGGACACCGGCATAAAAGCAACACCAAACTAAATTTCGACCTCTTGGTGGTTTAGGGGCCCTTTAAGTTGTTTCTAACAAATAAAGAATGAGCCCTTGACCCCTTCCCTTTCGTTATTTCAAAATTAGGAAAGTGTTTTTGTGACTGATTGCAAAACATATTTGCCTGAAAGGTTTTAGTGTATGTACTGAAGGTGCAAAACTATCCAAGCTTTGTGGCCCATAATTTCCGTAGCTGTTTCTTTTAAGCTATCAGCATATTTGAAAGTTCGCCCACGCTTGTTGATTTGGTTCACTTTTGTAGTAAAGTAATTATGCATTTTCGCCTGTAAGACCATGGTTTTATCTTTGCTTATGTGGACAGTGAGGGACAGTCCAACATTACTTATGCCTTCAACAGGACCCCGTTCTTTAGAGCTACGTACTTATGTTCGTCGACTCTCACAACCCTGTGATGGGCAGGCACAAAACTATGTTCGGCTTTGCAGGCACTGTAACTGCTGAAAAAATGCTGAATGCCGTCCTGAGTTCTCTTAAACACTGCCGTTTGTAGGGCATGAATTGAGGCCTGTTATCTGACCCCCGTCCAGCAAAGCGCACGAGCTTTGGCCACTGAACAGTGACAGCACGATATGCTTGCAGGTGCCGAAGGTAAATAGTTAACTTTGCATACTGTAAACCTTCAAATATAGTACAAGAACTGCGTTCCTGGTTCTGAGTAGGTTCTGTTGCACTGTAGATTGCCTCAGTGTAGTAGATAACCGACTTTGTAGATGTGGCAAAATAACAAAACGCCAAAGTTATTTTACAGTTCTGGAGAGCATTAACAAGAAAACTTCCAGGATAGGAGCATATTTCTCCAGGCAGTGTGCTGCCTGACACGTACATGCTCACTGATAGACCAACTATATTATAGCACAACAGAAAGGACAACACGAATGGATGTACATAATGTACTCCTACATAGTTAAATGAGGCTCTTGCAAATTTAGCTTAGTATTTGCTACATGTAGCAATGGATAAATACTGCTTCACAAATGCTGTGAAATGCTGCCATATCTTTTAAAGCCTTTTCCCGACTGCTCCAAACTTGCTCGAAAATGTATTTCTAGGTGCTCCAAGCCTGCTACGAAAGGTCTTTCTTGCTGCTCCATGCCTGCTAAAAAAGCACTTTTACCTGTTCCCAGGACTTCTCCCAAACCTGTGCGCCCTGTTCCAACTCTGATGTTAGAATTTTCTGGTCATGGTTAAGTTGCGCTAGTTTTGAGAGTAGCAGCTTGTGAGAAAGTTTGTCAAATGCCTTTGCAAAGTCTAAGAAGATGCAGTCGGCGATCGAGCAGCAGTCAACGATTAAGTGTTTCTTTGTTAATGTGCAAGACCCCCCATAGATTAATACCTGCAAAATGCATAGGTCGTTTACTTTTGGCTTTAGGGAAAGTACTAAGTTACTGGTCATGAGTCCGGAATGTCTGCCCATCCTGATCCTTCGGTGGACTTATTTCACTTTGTTAGGTTTGTGTGTTAGGAGTGGACTCTTGCACAATTTGTAGTGTCTGCCTTGCTATCACAAATCTTGTTTCGTTTCTTTTTTCTTTTTTTGCCAGTCCATCCTGTGTTATCCTTGCTTTCTGCATGTTCATCTTTAGTCCTGCTTTAGTGTTCTCTTGGCTTAGATCTTCGATCGTCTTCTGCAGTTCATTGCCATGCAATGTGAAAAGTTGTAATGGGGTGTTGTGCTGGCTTATCGTGCTGATATGAATGTGATGTATGTTAATGCATCGCACCCTGTGTTGGGTAACAACTGATGATGTTGCCATATGGAGACATCAGGGAGCTGGTAAATCATAGGACACACAACACGCAAGACTAAAGAGAAGGCAAAAACCTTTCAAGACGTATTGAAAGGTAGTTTAACCTCTTGGTAAGAGGCACTGATACTGTAAGAGACAACCAGGTGTGAAAGCCATCATTTACTAGCATTGTTGGCTGCCTTGTTTCTCCCATTAGTCTGACCTCCTCTTTTGTAACAGACATGCTCCTGAGGACAACTGTATTTAAAAGAAAAATCCTTAAACTTTGGTCAACAGTCTTGCTTGTAACAGATACTTTTAACTAAATGCAGCACTGTTGGCTGTTAAAGGCAGTTATAATTCATTGTGGAAACAAAGGGGAATAGTAACCAAGGAACTGGAGAAATTTGTAGCAGAGAAAACGTGAATTGTAATGCAGAGGATGCGGTCCTCCAGGCAAACCACCTCACATTAAAGTAAATGGTATATACACTCTTTTCAACAGGCTGTAGCCTTCTTTTCTTGTCACATTAGTTTCAGTGTGCTGATGTTGAAATAAGGGTTCAACAAAAAATGAAAACGTATGGCACCCTGCTTATCAGAGACACCTCACATAAAGGACAGAAACTGTTCCCTGGTGTGTATGTTATAAAGGTGTTCACATTGTATAAGTAAGGGAAGAATGCAATGAATATATTGTCCTAGTCTGTTGTTACCTGTCGTCACCGTTATGGTCATATTGGGCCAATACCTTTTCCTTTGTCACCTTAGTGTTGCACTGTTGTCAAAGATTAGCATGTGCGGTTCCACTGCAGGTGGCTGCTTCTGTGCTGGCTATGATCTGTCAGAAGTGGCCGAAGACAGTCCGGATGATTGGCCTCAGGTAAGGCACTGGCAGCACCTTCGGCACACATTTGAAGTCGGATGAATGTACAACTTGAAACGGCACTGAAAAAGTTGAAGGCACGAGTCAAGAAAACAAATATACAAACAGGAGGGGTGCTTGTCCAGTTTGTGTTCATTTCTCAATTTCTGTCTTCCTCTCTTTAGGCTGTGTTAAAGTTAGATAATCCACCTTAAAAGACACTAAAGGGACACAACATTTTTTGTTAGAACAACGGGTAAACATTTGAGAATGTCTAAAGTGTCAATATAACCTATACCAGTGCTTCGTTTACCCAGAAATTTAGGTAAACACACGACAAGGCTTACGCCACGATCAGGATATTTTGCTAACTTGCCGCAGTGACATAGGCAGTCGAGTCTCAGAAAAAAAGAAAGCTCCAATCATTGCAAAAAGTGGTGGTCATGGGGGTAGCAGGCCAACTACGATGTCATAGAAACAGCCTTATCTACTACTGACGGAAATGTCCGCTCATGACAAAAGCCAAACCCTCCTTCTCTCCTGCGTGTTCGTGCTTTCGCACAGGCTGAAGCTGTTGGCCATTAAAGAGAGAAAATGGCAAGTATACGTCAACAGGACTTGGTCAAGTGTCCAGTTCGAATAGTTCTAATGGCATGCTGACCACTAAAAGACAATTTTCATTCAAACCAGGCATTTCCTTGGCATGAAACAAGCACTATGACATTTCTTGAACGGTGTTTCAACAGTTCACACCGCCTGAATATTTGCCTTTAGATTTCCTTTAAGAGGCCGCTGCTACACTTTTTGAACATAACAAGAAAACCATGCTAGTCGTGGAAGTTCCTGTGAGCACGAAGCATTATTGCACTGCTTGCATCCAAAGAGTTTCCAATTTGGTTTCAAATGCAGCTGGAAATTGTGTGCTCTTCTCTCAGCAAATTACACCACAAGGACCACTTGGCTATGCTGTTTGACCTCTTACGGTGTTTTTGAAGAAAGTTACACAAACTTTTCTTTTACTTGTTGAATTCAATATCAACACAAAGCATTACTGATGATGTTTCTGCAATCATGAAATTGCTAATGCTAGTTCTGCCTCAGGCGACTTTGTGACACAATGTGTTGGAAGAGCAGGCGGTTCTCGGGTGTGCTACTTGAAGCCAGATTGTAAGTTCACTGGTGTGTGCAGTGCAATAATAATGTTTCGCTCGCATGTTCACAAGATGCTCCACGACTGGTCGGCAATGTTTCCCGACTTTGTTCAAGAAGTGTTGCAGGACACCTTAGAGTTTCCATGCAGGAAGGATAGCTGCTCAACATATTTGGAAAGCAGCAACACTCCCATGCAAGTTGAGATTCATCTGGACAAAGAAAAAAAGAAAACTCCCAGGCCAGCGCAGAGGACGCAGCACTGGGGCAGTATAAGCTAGATTTTGCTGCATAGTCTATGCCACAAGTAGCACTGACTACATTGCTTAAGTTGTTCTAAAAGATACGTACACACATTTCCTTTATTTGTTGAGCTCAAAACAAACAGATAGGGCATCGGCGAGGATATTCCTGTGATATGGAATCACCAATGCTCGTTCTACTTCAGGTGATGGAAGTCAGTGTTCCCTGTGACATTGTATGTTGAAAGAAGAGCAGGAGGTTGTCAGCCGTATTTGGCACCAGATTTCGAATTCCCTGGTGGGTGAAGCACACTAATATTTGGCTCACGTGTTCACAGAAGCCTCCACGACTGATAGGTATCGTTTTCAGAGTAGTATGCTAAAAGTTTTACGGGGCCCTTTTGAAACCCCTTAAGATAGACAGACAGAAAAAAAAATACCCGCATTTCCCCGAAGGGGAGTATGAGGAAGTGCGAAGCACGGGGTGATGCTATGAGGGGGCGCGCGCGACTAAACTGCAGAGCCGAGCGAAGGAGACGGCAGCGAGAGAGCACGCGCCAGCCGACCCACGGAGGTCTGGCCGTTTTTAAGTGCAAAGCACTTTTACTGATGATGATGATTAAGTGTAATTAATTAATGATTTAAAGTGTTGTTGTCATGATGCATTTGTACACACACACACACATTTATATATGAAGTATTATTTATTTATTTTACACTTCACACTTTTCGTATGATGCATTAATGCACCTCGCGAGTGCGTCAGACACACATACACACACTACACACGTCACTACAGATCAGCACCTATTCGTGTTATCGTTGTAGCTCACGGTTAGTACCAGCGCTTTGTGATCCGAGAAATGGACGGTGAGCGGATCCGGCAAGACGGCGCGGACCGTACAGTTCCTACTGAACGCCAAGTCTATGAAGCCACCGTTGATCGTGGTCGGAAACTCGAGAGACGTCACGGCGCGCGCAGCCACGGTGCGGAGGCGCCAGCTGCACAACGCGCCGTGACGTCACGGCGCGGAGAGCGGTGCGGAGCCGGCACGGAGCGCGCGCAGCCACGGAGCGGAGGGCGGAGCGCGCGCAGTCACGTGGGGCATGACGTAGCTGCACCGTTGCTACAGACGCTCCTCTCCGCTCCTCGCGCCGTTGCTAGGGGAGAGGAGGAGGAGCGCGGATGCCGGCGGAGTTTTCGGGGTCGCTTAAGAAGTGCATTCACACTTAATAACTTTATTGGGTCCTAAGGTACTACGTCGGGGCCACCCCATCACGGGGGGCCGCGCCTGCGCAGGAACAGTGAGACCTTGTCTCTCTGTCCTTTCGCAGGTCCTCTGGGCAGCCCGTAGTTGCCTGGAGAGATCACCGCTTTTAATGGCGTTCTCCCATTGTTCTTGTTGGTTAAAATCTACACCTTGCAACGCAGGACACTGTCAGAGCATGTGAGCTAGTGAGCACTATTCAATGCCGCACTCATGAAACTTTGAGCTGTAAGATTCATGGCAAAATGCAACAGTGCAATACTGACAGCAAGAAATGGAGGCACACAAAAAGACAAATGCAGTGCTGTGCACTTCAGCGCTTCACTATGTTGAACCAACAGGCCCAAGTTTACACTCCGGAAAGTTCTCGAAAACAAAATCGTGAAGAAGTTGGGGAACTGTAGACAGTTTGACACATTTTGCTATTAACCTTTTAAATGCTGCACTATGAATCAGTGATCAGGAAGCTGAAAGTGATGTCGACATTTCACGTCGATCTTGTAAGTTATTCATGGTAAGAAGTGCAGCCGCAGCTACAAAAGAGTAAGCACGTCTTTCTTTTTTGTGTTTTAAAAAAGGGAACATCTGCATAGAACCTTCAAAGCCTTTAAAGGTTGAGAAGCTCCAGCTATTTTTATTGCAGTGTCTGGTGATTGTTGACCACTTGCCCACGTATTATAGTTCTACTTTCGTCATTGTAATTTTTTTTTGGTCTGGTGAAAAGGTACAAAATATAACCCGTAGTGACAGAACCCAAGACATGAACATTTGGAAATGTTTATCCTTTTTTTCTAACCGTGCTGATAACAAAAAAAAATTGTGATTGCTATGTCTCCTATTACAGTGAGTGAATGCATGAGAAGAAAAACTAAAACTCGTGGTGAAGTAATTAAGCAAATAAGAAGCCAGGTTTTGCATGTTCCAATCTTGGAACACTGGTGAGTGAAAGGCTAATGTTCTTTGATGCAGTTCATTCCCGAGACAAGGAAACCAACGGTGGCTGCAGTAGCTGGTTATGCGGTGGGTGCAGGGCCTGGAGTTGGCACTGTGGTGCGATCTGCGGGTAGTCGACGAGACAGCTGTCATGGGCCTCTTTGGACGGCGCTTTGGTATGTCTGTGTTCGCTCGCTTTCTGCACAGTTTGTGCAGTATGCGAAGACTGCAGAAGTCCTTTTAACTGAATATGCAGACCCTCTTCTGTCACTGGTGTAGGCATTGGACCACTGTAATTGGTCGTAATTGTGGGATTCCTTTTTCCAGCCCGTAGGAAAGAAGTTGGACCCACTTATGATGATACTGGTTTAGAAAATATACCGGACATGCCAATGAGCAACCATTGTATGCTGAGCGATTGCATGCTGAATCGACATGCTCATGCTGTCCCTTGTTTGACAAGTGCCAAGTGATAGGTCAGTATCCAGGTAGGAGTAGGCATGAGGTACAGGAAGTTTTAGCACTCATGTTGGAGAAAATCGCGTTTCTTCAGGACCCTAAGCGTGATTGTGCATGTAAGAGGACTTAGTGGAGGCGTGTCATAGATTTTGCATTGTTGTGTGTGTTATGGCGTCGTGTGATTTTGAAAAGAATTTATTGCCTATTAATGAAATTAAATTGTCAGTTCAGTGCTGTGTATGTGTTTTCCCCTCTGTTTTCCCGTGCTTGTGCACCGTTCTTGCCTGCCTAAGTCTGTGCAGTCGAACAACTTTATCGGACACACTGATACCAAGAAACAATTGGGTATAACATCATTCACTCACATCATTTGCTTACATCTCTCATCATTAGTTGGAACTCTTTTGTAACTGGCATGCTCCTGAGTACAGTCGAGTACAAAGGATGAAACATCCTTAAAATTAGGTCAACAGCATTGCCTGTATAAAAAATTTAATTCAAAATGCAATGCTGGTAGCTGTTAACTGCACCTAATTCATTCTGGAAACAAAGGTTAGTGATAACAAGTAATGTGACAAAGTTCTGGTGAAGGCATGAATTGCATCCCGAGTGACACAGTCCACCGAGCAAATCACCTAGCATTAATAAGCCAGATGGTATTCAATGAACTCTTTGCAACAGGTCATAGCATTGTTTCATGGTCACTGTACTTGCAGTGTGCCTATGTTGATGTAAGGGTTGATAATAAAAGACATATTGCAACCTGTTTGTAAAAGGCCCCTCATATCAGGTACAGGAACTGCTCCCTAGTGGGTGTCACTTATAAAATGTATTCGACTGCACCAGCTGGCCCATCTACAATTAGTGCTGACGTGCCAAATACCATGCTGAATCAGCAGTGAAGGCATTAAAAAATGTAGCCTTGTGAGCTACTACATGTCATGAGGGGTGCCACACGAGCTAGGCTATCAGAAATTTCATAACCTGAAGTATTGGGCTGTGTCTCCAATGCCACTGCTGAGCTTTTAAATTTTGGTGCACAAAGTGTAACTGTTACAGTTTTTTATGTGCTCTGTTGTCTACTTCACGCAAAGGTCGTCTGTAAAAGCTAATGCTCATGCACTAACCATTCAATGTTTGCATATTCAAGTGGGTACAGATATATATATACCAGTCACACTAAGCATTTCTGCCTTTTCAATACACGTGTGTTAACGTAGTGAAAACTTTTCTTTTGTCTACAGGGTTTTACTGGTGCAAATATTTGCATCCTTGGGCAACTTATATTCTTTGTTTATTTTATTTTTACATACTGTAGCCTCATTGAGGCTATTGGAGGAGTGGGATGGAAAAAAGAACTTCATAAGCACGCTTCCTGGCGTTTGATTGTTGACGGAAAAAGAAATCTGCATTTGAGGAGGTCAGTATGAGCAAAGAAGATTGAAATGTCAACGGCATGGCTGCTCTTTGTAGATAAAGGCCGTACATTGGGCATCAGTGCACATAGGAAAACTGCTCAGGTCCTTGCATCCTGCCCGTTCATCATTTGTGTCCATTGTGCAGGTTACATGCAAAGGTCGAGGACAGAGAGACACACTTTGAGATGCCGGCGTTTCTCATTCACACTGACCAACAGGGGTGCCACTAATGGCTGGAGGTTCAGCGCGTCTCCCCGCTCTGATTGGCTTGTCTCGGGCTCTGGACCTTGTCCTGACCGGACGGCCAGTCTCGGCAAAAGAGGCACTCGAGATTGGCCTTGCAAATCGTGTTGTCTCCTGCGGAAGTGGTGAGTGTAAATCTACGTTGCTTGTGACACTATAGATCCATTGCTACTGTTCAAACAGTGTGCCCAATAGTGGATACCCAGTAAAACCATCAGCAGTCGTGGGGACTACGACGGCACCCAGAAGCTAGAGCTGCCCACCTACAGCACAGGCTCCTGTTACATTGTGGCATGACACCACACTGAATGCGTGCTGAGCGCTTGTCATGCTGAGCAGATGTCTGTAGTTGTGAGTGTAATGGCAGCTTTAGGACTTTAAAGTGTCTCCAGCCAGCAAATGAAACGAATGTTCAAATATTTAGTATTCTTAGTTCTCCTTAGTTTCCTTGTATTGCTGAATCCCTGTGGTGGATTTGGAGCAGCCAGTCAACTCTGTAAACAAGCACTCGACTCTGGCACAAAGTAATAATAAGAATAATGATACCTTTATTTCTTTGTAAATATACACAACATTGTCAAACCTGCCAGAGCCATTAATGGCTTGAGTGGCAGAGCTTAGGAGGTGCCAAAACAAAGAAAACATGCACAGGACATTTTCATAAGGAAGGGCATAAATTGAGTATCAGAACATACAAGAAAGGTACGTGGAAAGTAGCAGAAATACAACAGTGTGTGTTAACAAAATGCTATTTAACAGGCTGTTAACAGAACAACAACCACCACACAGGGGAAAGGCAGAAGCTGGAGTGCAAAAGGTCCCGTCAAATGCTGACTGTCATTCATGGCTCTTGCCGGAACTTGAGCCAAGGGGGTGGCATGTCCATAGAGCCAATGGGGACGTTTTTTGTTTTTTTCGCGACGGTGGCGGCACCTGGGAGTCGCGGCAAGCGATTGGATTGCTAAATCCTGTTTGAGGCGAGCCAATCCAAAAGGGAGTCTAACATGGTGGCGCCATGGCGCTCGCGAGCTCGGGTCGGTTGCTCGCGCTACTTCTGTCGACGATTTCTGCATTCTGGTGACTAATTGCCCCAGCACTGCTTTCCCGTGTAATCGCCTGTTTATTTATGTGGTGCGTGTGTTTTTAGCTGGATGAATTGAGGCGAGGGGCCCTCGCCTGCCCCCGCGGCTGCCTGGCTTGTGAACATAGTAAGTACATAAATACCTGTTGTCTGCCGGAATGGTGTAGAAGTGCTCGGCGCTCCTGCCACATGCATCACACGATTTCGTGCAGCAGTACACAAGCGCCATAATTGCTGTCAGTAGTTCCCGCCTTCGCGTTTCTACAGAGCGCTCGCGGTCGTGGAGTCGTCTGCTACGATCGTCTGCAGCGAACGAGCGAGCGTCGGAGCTGGCGGCGCTAGCGGAGACGCGCCGAATCATGTTTGTAAAACTTTTCTATGAAATAGTAATTTATGATGCTCGTTGCTGATAGTATTTTTATTAAAGAACAAGTTTTTCTTTACTACTGTGGTCGTGCAATTTTCTTTTTATTAGGGTTAGCTGACTTTCGTGTGCCACCGATACCAGGTTCGCTGCGATCGTTTCGGCGGTGGCGCCATCTGATAGTGCGGACGCGCAACTCAACACATGCCAGGGGCTTGCTTGAGCTTTCTGACTACAAGCTGTAGCAGAAGCAATGCCGTGTGCTTTTTCAAGCCATCCATGCCATTCGCCATTACCGCATAAATTCATAGTGTTCCAATCGAGTCCGCCCTTGCAGAGCAACTTTTCCTGCTCCATGGCGTGACTCCAGCTCTGGATCCACTCCGACTCTCTCGTTGGAATGCGCGACTCGTGCTGTCACTCTGTCGTAGGAAGAAACCCGATTCAAACAAAGAAGAAAAAGGAATTCCGCATATCCCTCGCATTGTGGGAACCAATGTTGTGCGAAGCATTCAGTGAGCAATTTGCCTGTGCCACACTGTGTGGCATTCAGCCAAGTGTTACGAGAAGGACCAACGTCTCTGTGCAGATTGAGCACAACTGCCATCACCCCCGACTGCTGATGCGATACGTTTATTTGCAATATGCACTGTATGAAAAGAGCTGCCGTGGACGAGTGGTAGTGTGCTTGCTTGCTACCTTGGTGTCCCGGGTTCAATTCTCGCCTCCCTAAGGCGGAATAGGTTGACACTTGCCTGTGTCCTCCTGCTTGGTTATGTGTACATTTCACTTGCAGGTTGCAACAGTGTGTCTTTCTATTGTTGAACATGAACACGCACAGTGTGTTCTCAGGAAATTTTCTATGTCTATTTTGGTTCATTGACAACAGCTGTAATGTTAACATTCAATCACCGGTGGTGAAGAGCCATATAGCCCGGGCTGAGAATTGCAGGTATGAGTGACATGCGATTGTATTATAGTTTAAGTGTACAGTTTGAATTCAAGATCAGTGATCTTGAATTCAAACTATACACTCAAACTATAATACAGTTGCATGTGACTCATGATCTAGATCGATGTTCATCATACATTGATACCATACCATCCCAATTTTGGTATGCAACAAGTATGAACAAGATGACCAGGACATCGCCAAGACGTAGGTGACTAGTCCATGACTTACACTACTCCTGACCTGCCCGGTGAGCAGGATGCCAGCGCAGATGTGCTAGCTCCTCTTTCTGCCATAGGGGCCAAAGGGCCCCTACGATAGAAATGGATGTGAACGCAACGCACATTACGTTTTGTAGAAACAGCATATACAGTACGACAGATCTGCTTACAACAGATGTATGGATACAACGTACCAAAATGCAGTGTTATGTTCATCTTCGTATCTCACCCTTTGATTGAGCTTCTTTTACAGTATACTCTTATACAAATGCAGTTGTATATAATGGACTAAGTTATAAGTGCAGTAAGCCGGTCAGCACTCTCTTACAGCAGACTTTTGTTCAACGGACAACCAAAATTCGCTAGCTTCCAACTTCAAGCATTGGTTGGCATACTTATGGGGCGGTGCCGCACCGTGATACCAAGGCAGTGGATGACATGAGCAGCCTTGTAACGATGAAGGCGCGAATAGTGTCCAGAGTGTTCGCTGTACACCAAAGCCGAAGCTGCCCAGCTTATATCACAGAGCTAGGAGAGGAAAAAGCCTGTTCTCTGACCATGTTTGTTACTTATCATTCACTGCAGTTAACACAGACCCATTTAGCGTTTGCGTAAAAGTATCTTGTAACAATATTGCGATTCTACATATACTTCTTTTAAAGCAAACTGAAATCTTTCTCGACTCTCAACGTCTCTTGAAATGAGGTTATGCACTTATGTGGGTCACATACAAATGCACAGCTTTATCTGCTGCACTGTCACCTGCTTTTCACACCCACACGTTAACACTAAGCCTGTGAGGCTCTGTGGGAACGGAGGGCGTAGAATAATTGTAAACCAGCCCTGCATCATTCCTGCAGCTGTTGAAACAAATGGTGTGGTTCAGAGGATGCCAACGCTGTACCAATGGAATGGCTAGCAGAACTTTGTGAGCTGGTTCAGGTGGCACAGGAAAGAAGTTTGAAGCTTATTGACTATTTTGGTGATGCAAGACATTACAGAACATTACCACAATATTGCATTTTGGCAAATGAAATGAGTTCTGAGATAAGCTCTGCAGAACTCCACCAGGTGGAGTAATCATATTAAAGGGAAAATTAGCGTCCACCTATTCACAGCACAAAGTTACAATTTACAAGGAAATCCATGTGGATTTCTTGTAAATGAAAGCCTCTAAGTTGACGAAATAAGGCAGGAAAAATTAAGAGCCTTTCAAATGAGAGGGTTTAGTTTCTGAGAGATTGTATCGATTCCCCTGTAGCTTTGAGCTACAGATGGATGGATGCTAATACACTCGAACCTCATTATAACATAACAGGATATAACAAAATGAATATAATGAAGTAAATAAAATTCCCCCTTGAAATCCCCATAGACATAAGTGCATCTGAAACCTCATTTTAACAAAGTAAAATTGGCTTTTTGATGAACTAAAATAGTCTTCAAAAGTGAAAATTGGCGCATGTTCGTGCCAAAAAATTTGCTTCCCGTGGTGTTCAACGCGGCGATTAAAAAATCCCATGGCCCGATGAAACTGCCATAGATTGCCATGGTCAGCCGCGTGCTAAGACCAGTGCACATTAATACGTGCTGCTGTCCTCTTCCATATTGCAATCTTGACTTGCATACTCGCTTTTCTTTTTCTTCCTTTTTCTCGTAGCAGCTAGATGTCAAAGTATGGCCTCCGAGATCGCATTGTGCCAATCTCGGAGGTAATGCTAACTGCGCAGTTGGCTGGCTGGCGGTAGATATGTAATGGACAACTGCAATGATACGCCGTTGCGTGTGGTCATAAGAAATGACTACTGTTTCCACTTTTCTTGTTATAGTTAAAGTTCCTAGATATAGCTCAAGTTCCTAAATGCCGGTTCCTGGGTGTGATCTCTCTGCACTCGCAACATACCTACCGCAAGCCTGCGCATGATGTGCGTTGTAACGGTGAAGACTGTGAGTTTTTCGCTGTTGATTGCTTGATAGCATCGCCATTTCTCTAGTTTCGTGGTAACGTGAACGAGCCGCGCCCTGTACAGAAGCGAAAGGAAATCGCATTGCAAGGGGAAATGGCTTGTCGCGCCTGCTGCCGATACGCGTAATACTGACAAGTTCTTTTTTTCTTTCTTTTTTTTTTCCTGCTCTTACAAAACTTCATTGCAAGCGTGGCTCTATATAGCATTACTGCTGGCCACAGCATTGTCATCTTATTTGCACGTTACAATTTTCGTACACTAATGGCAGTTATTGCAGTAAGGGTAATAATGGTTATAACAAAACAATGAATATAACAAGTGAATTCTCTGTCTACCTTCAACTTCAAGTGTAATTAGACTTACGGCAGTCATCTGTCCTGAATCTCACATTAACCCCACTACAAGATAATATTGATTCTCTGACTGCAGCCCTAGGCCATGCCATCAGCTTGGCGGGCAGCATTGCCAAGTTCCCGCAGGGCTGTGTGCAAGCCGACAGAGCAGCCGTCTACAACGCCAGCTTTCACAGTGGGGACCTGTCCGACGCTGTGGCCTTTGAGCGACAGGCGGCACATGCAGTGTTCCGCTCCGAAGCAGTTGAAGGCAAGGATGTCCTTAAAGAAAACTTCACCATTTTTGCATGCCTCATATACGTAGTGGCTTTGGCTTAGAAGAGCTGATTACATATGCATAATGACTGTCTGTAAAATTACAATTCTCTCACTTTTTTTGTCTTTGAAAATGAATTACTGCACCAAAAGCTTAGATAGCTATGTTTGTACCCATAAACCCATACTAGTTTCACTATAGTTTTTCTCAGAAAGATATCTGTAAGCTTTTGTAAGACTCTCAATGAACTCAAACTGTTAGCAGTGGCAAGCTGGTGCTTCTTGTGTAAGTGCCCTGTTTTGTGGTCTTTGTGTGGTGTCCTTGTAAATGGGCTCTGCTGGTTGCCAAGACTTGAACATTTTACACTGTAAACTCTTATGGACTGTATTACAGTGACCGATATTGGTGGCAGTGGTGCCCACTGTTGCCCATGTGTGTAACTACTGTCAGCATCAATGTGAAAAAAAAAAATCCATGCATACCCACGGAGTGAACGATGATGAGTGGGCGAAGCTCCGGAGGTTCATCGGTAAAAGCCGTGAATCTTCCTTGAATCTTGTCCAGTATATCATCAAAGACGTGACAAACACTGTGTGTCGCCACCTAGCGCTCTCCTATCATACTAGAGCACGCAGCGAGCGCCTCTGTGCCATCTATTGATCAATTCACATACTAGCTAAGCCGCACCACAGCGCCATCTCGTGATCATTCTGAGACCTAGAGGTGGCTACTACGACGACAACGACGCTGCCGACGCCGGACTAGCCTATGCCCTAAGGAGCTTCGCCCCTAAAAAAAAAAAAAAAGGCTCCATACCTGTGTGTACTTGAAACCACCTCAATAGCAGTGGTGCGACTACGACCCTGATAGACTCTCACCACATCGTGGGGCATCCTGCATTCTTAGCCACAACTTTGATGTGGGGGGGACATGCACCCCACGGCTGAGTACTTTGTGTTGTTTCATAGCCACATCTTGGATTTGTAGGAGAGGTCATTCAGGTCATTATGTGTTTCCAGCCGGCTGCGGCTTCATCAACGAGCATGAGGAAAAGGACGACGACGAAAATGAATCAAAGGAAACAGACAAAGCAGCCAATGAAAGAGGAAGAAGAAGAAGGGCGAAGTAGGAGTGAAGTACTAAGACTGAAAGAAAACAATGAGGGAACACACAGCAATATCTATCTTGTAGCAAAATGTAGCTTGTGCTGTGCCCTCTGTGCGGGCCTGGATTTTTTTTTTTTTCATTTTTCTTATCGGACCACAAGTTACTGAACTGCTACTGTGGCACACATTTGTATTTTGTCAGTGAACATCGCAGAAGTAAGCATGCTTCACTAATGAAATTAATATCTGTCCCTGCCATAGCGTCACTGGTGGCTGTTGGTGGTCAGGGTATTTATTGTCTGTCTAGAACAGTGCATAAACAAGGTGCGAACATTTATAGAAGAAATATACTACAGCTTTTGTGTGTCCACTCAATACCCATCTTTTTCCCTTGTACATATATGCACCATTCTGGGCAGTCATAAAATAACCCAACCGCCCAAACTACAGTAAACTCCTGTTAGGACGTACTCTTTTAGGACGAATTTCCACATATATAGCGAACAATGTGGGAATGTTTGCTTTGTGTTCCGTATGCTCAGTGGTACAAAAAATCTGCTTAATATGAACAAAATGTGCTGCTTTGAGATTAAGGTGAACTTCTGTAGTGATCATCAACAATGGGCCTTTCTCACTTTTTGGAGTTCTGGCAGCCAGATAGGACTCAGCTAGTTCCAGTCCTGATAGGGAATGATGTGATTGCATGTGCTGCGACCGCAAGAAGTTCCTGAGAGCTGCCGGACCAGTTAAATCATCCTGACACATTACATGCCAAAGACACCTTAATCTGTAATCGCATGCTGATTTGCACTACAATGTAGCATCTAAAATACCGCTGCCGATGGATAAAACTTCATAAAAGTGCTTGAGACCACTATTTTCAACGGCATTTTGCAACGGCAAAATAAGCACTCCTCTAACAATTAGCTTCCTACTGTGAACCCACTTCTGTCGCTGTTTCAAGTAGCAGGTGTGTGGATGCTCAGTCACCTTGTCACATTTTTCTTTCTTTCTTTTTTTCTTTTTCTGGGGGGGGTACTTCGAAAAAGACCGACTTCTGATAAGAGGAACAAGTCTTCACGGTCCCTTTGATCGTGTTGCTGCCTCTTGTATTTATTATAGTACAGTAGAACCTCGTTGTAACGAACCCGGATATAACGAACTATCGGATATAACGAGGCAATTGCAATTCCCCTTGAAATTCCTATAGATGAAATTGATATTGGTTATAACGAACTAATGGTTATAACGAAGTAATTACTGCTCCCCCTCCAACTTCGTTATAACGAGGTTTTACTGTAGTTGTCAAACACAATATTTAGTGCATCACAGCCTGGTATTTTTGCTCATGCAGGGGCCAGGAGGTTTCTCTCTGGCATTGGCCGGCACGGCAGCTTCAACCTTTTGCATCCGTCCACAGAACCAGCTGCCAAGTCGTGACACGTGCAAATGCAGGAGATAGCGTCAAGGTATGTCACGTGTAGAGACCTTAGAAACTTGCTTCAGGCTGTGACAAATTGCAGAATCTATTGAATTTTCCACTTCACACTTTATGAGCATTGATGTTTCGCACTAGTTGTTGCTTCACGGTAGATGTGGGACACTTTCCATGAGCTAACTATTTTGTACGGTATTACTACTACAGCTTGCATCAAAATACACACTTCACACACCTCTGCATCATTGCGATACACAATGTCTCACTTGCAAGTGCAGGTGGTGTGGTCATATGAACGCTCCACTTGTTTAGTCTGCAAAAGCTTATGAAGGTCAATAGTGAAGGATTTGACGTTTTCGCCAGGCAGATTCCTTCTTCAGTTGAATTTGCTTCTCTTGAAAATGCACTCATGCATTGAATGAAATTATCCTGCAGCTTTCTCTTTAGCGTGTAT
This sequence comes from Hyalomma asiaticum, assembly GCA_013339685.2. Lineage (NCBI taxonomy): Eukaryota > Metazoa > Arthropoda > Arachnida > Ixodida > Ixodidae > Hyalomma > Hyalomma asiaticum. The sequence goes on from CM023486.1 coordinate 21,116,267, forward strand.
GCTAGTTTTTGCAGCACGAGGATGTCTTTCACTCTTTTGCCCACTGCTTTATGCTTTGGTATCATGGATATAAAGACAAGAAACGGTACAACACTAAACTGATGGGAAAAGAAGGCTACAGACTGTTGCAAAGGGTTATTTACCATTTGCCTTATTAATGTTGGATGAGCTGCTGGATGCACTGTGTAAATCAGAATACATTTCATGTTTTTCCCACCACAACTTTGTTTCAACAATGGATCGACAGCTGTTAGCTGTCAACTGCTCTGCGTTTAGAGTTTAAAGGTATGCTGGGAGTTAGTTTGGTGATTGTTCTTCGCTTCTTGATGGTTCCGATGACCGCGGCGACATGTTCAAGGACGGAGTCTGGAGCAAGATGTCCTCACGGCAAACACGTAGATTTATTCACACTGTACACTATTTACACAACTTGGCCGGGGCGGCCAGTACTGTCCAGGCATCACAACACAACTGGGCTCAAACCACACCAAGCGGTTCGTTCCGAGCCCTTAACGTTTCCAGTCAAACGTGAATAAGCACTAAGCTTTAAACTTCATCATATCTTGTCATAGGCAGCACCAAGCTCGACCTCTGACCACCTTGCCGCATCTCTGACCCGAGTTAGCACCAAGCTCCCTTCTTCCTCCTCTTCTCTGTCCTCCGTTAAATACACCCGATCGCTTCTGCGACCGCCTTCTGGGACCAACCCATATGCAGCACTTTACCAATAACACACGCGTTCACTCTCTCCACGAGAGCCTATGGTTACGCCTTCGCGTTCCCACACTTCAACCCGCTTGCTGCACCGAGCTTCTCCGAAAGATAGCATCGGTCACCAAACCCATGATGAGTTATCAGAATTCCACAGCAGGCCCAAATTGTCATTCTATTTCCCCGGCAGCATGCAACCAAGCCGCTGCTTCAAAAAAACTGCTAGACAGGTCTATTGTCACCAAAAGCACTTCCGTACATTTCCATGGCGGGGTCATCTCCTCCAAACGGGCAAACCCCTTGGAGACAGTTCGACCGAGCAGAAAGGTCAAAGGATTACTTCGACAGCGAGCCCCCGCTGCTTTTGCAAGCGACTCTCCCCCTTTTGTTCCTTTCTGGGATGCCCTGTTTCCTCCGAAAATGCTCTACAGTGCTGCAGTGGGGAGACCTGTCACCCGTCATGTTCCCTCTTCTGTGCAGCTATGTACGTCACAGCAATTACTGACCGCGTGTGTCGCGGGAACAAAGCCGCCGCTTTTACTGTGTTCTGAGTGCATACCACGACGTTTCTACAGAAAGGCCATGCGCTCGGCCGCCGTCGCCTGCTCTTTCCCGTCGATCTACCGCTGAACATAACACCGGGCATCACAGTTTGATACAAGCTTGATTTTAGCATTCTACATGATGTAAATCCAGTTGGCAACTGAAGATGTTTAAGTTTCCAGCCAGCAGGAGCCTTGTAACTGTCATGTCTGGTTATTCTATTGCAGGGATTTCCTTCCTTCTTTTTGGCTTGAGGCTTGCGTGCGTGATTGGTATTCATAGAGCCCCACTGGTGCTCTTTCCCTCTAACGAGTCTCGGCTCATGACTCTTCACGCGCAAGTGGCGTATGTATGGGTCTCTCGCAGTGGTGAACAATACTCACTAGTATCCTGGTGTCGCAAGTCAAGCTTGCTCCATCACACATTACGTTCCATCAACATTCACTGTGTGATTTGACTATGTAGCAAGCTTACTGAGCAGAACGTAGTTCCCTTTGTTCCCAGAGTGCTTGAGATCCGATACAGCTAGCAATAAACACTGCCCATGTTGCCATGCTGCGTCACTCCTTGGTTAATAAAGCTTCTTGAGCTAGTTGGTTCGTAATAGTGCATATGCTTACAGGACGCTAAAACAACACTCTGTGTGTGTCTGTGTGTCCCTCTCTTCTGTGTGTTGTTTTAGTGCCCTGTAAGTATATTCACTCCTTGGTTGCTGCATGAAAACTGCCTTCATAGCAGCTTAAAAGCACTCTCCGGCGATTTTTCGAGCATGTCAAGATAAGGGCGATTCTATGTTCCTGAGGCACTCCTGTCAAAATGCGTATAGCAGAACTCTTCAGCAAATGCGAGAATAATATTTAATGAGCAAAAAAGCACAAAACCGAAATCCAGCGCAACAGTGACGTCAGGTCACTCAATCAGCCTTGCATGGTGCGACAGCGCACGTGCCCTTCCTCTGGCGGTAATGACACGAAAGTTGGCCAGTGCACACAGAACCCGTAGGCTATGGTATATACGGGTGGGCTTCTGTCGCTTTGCCGATGATGACATCAACACACAGTGGGGCCAATAATTGTCGGAAGCTAGGTCAGCAGTTTGAGGTAATCAGTAAAAATTGATTTCTATGCAATCTGTGCATTTCTCGTGCCTGTAACCATGGGCAAATGACGCATGTGTGCCAAGGAACGTACCCAGTGAATTTTATTGAGATCCATTCATTGACCTCGAAAAATTGCCGGAGTTGACCTTTATTTTAAGTGCCAGTTATTGTGAATTCACAACGAACTTTAAAAAAAAAAAAGGAGCTTCATTCTACTATTACCTACATTTGTAATGTAGTAAGAGCAGCTATTTAATTTGAAACACGAGAAACAATTGCCTGTCCATCATTAAAAGGCTAAAACTTGCATAGGGCAGGTTGAACATGGACATTTTGGTAGGCGATAACCTGTGTGGTACATTCCATTATTCCCTGAGCAGCATGAAATCAAGATGTTGGTGCTTTTGGAACCAATGCTGTTGTCCCCTCTGGCATATTTAAAGGGATACTGAACAAAAATTTTGCCTCCCAGATTCTTTGCCCAGATGAAAGATTGGTGCTGAAACAGGCTGACACAACCTCGTATCCAGGCAGAAACCACCAGGAAATAATGAAATTAATACATTTTTCGGAAAGTACCTCACCTAGCGAGCGCTCCGTGAACTAGAAGATGTGACGTTTCTGTGATGTTTCACGTACCCGATGATGGCGCTCATCTGAGTTGCAGAACACACCCACCCTCCTCTCTCGAGACCGGTCGTCTCTGTGTGCATCAACGCCCCTGCCGCAGCATGCTCAACTCGCGCCTCGAATGCTCGCGCGCTTCCTCTCTCTTCTGCAGCTTCCTTTCTCTTTCCCTAGCTCCCCCCTCCCGTTTTTCGTGAGCGGTGCCGCAGCAGTGGCCAGTTAGGGCGCCCTCCTTCAATGCTGGGTTGAAAGCCGAATGCCGACAGGAACCCACCCATCTTTACAAATGGGAAGAGAGGTACCCTGTCCAGGCACTCGTCAAAGGTATTGACAGTAACGATGTCTTGGGTGAGGGCAACCCCACCGCAACACGCACGAAGGGGACCACAAATGGAACAGAGGAAAGTAACTTGCGATATAAGCAGCAGCAGAAAACAGGCACACACACAGTAAAAAAGAAAAGCGTCTAGCCTCTGTTGACACTGCAATGTGACAAGGACAGCAAGGGCAGTGTGGCACCGTTGCTCGGAACCTGATGGGAGCGTGAAGATCTCGTCAGGCGAGGCGGCGCGTGTAAAGTCCCTGAAAAAAACTAAAGTAGCGCCAAGTGCGCACCTTCGCCTCTGCCTCCTCTCCTAGCCACAGCAGCAGTGCCTCTAGTGTGTCCACCGAGAAACTACCAACGCAAAACACCCCTTGCGAAACCACACGGCCATACCGTATGGGGCGCACTGATGGCACTGCTTAAGCCACGTGTTTGGCGGCTAGTAGGGCCATACATAGTACTAGGAGGGCCAGCTTTGTCCGGAGAGCACGCGCTCGGTGTCTTGGGAACCATCTTCAGCGGCCATCGTCCCCACATTTGGTCTCGTTGCCTCGGCCTGAGTGCAGCATAGCTGTCTGATACGCTGGAGCCACACATCTCGATGTTTGGCATTTAGCTTTCCCCGCGGAAGCGAAAACTCCTTCTTTCAATTATTGCACGTGCTTTTGCAGCATCCCAAAACATGCAGCACTGTTGTGCAGATTCAAGCGTGATCGCGCGAGGTCGGCGTGGACAGACAAGATGGCGTTTGTACGACCCTCAAAGAGCTAGTGGTGTGCCGTGCTTTGCGATCTCTTAGTGCGGCTGAAGCTGAATTTGCATAGCACGCAGCAGTGCTACCATCGAGAGCATCAACACCAAGCACATCGGCAAGCAAACGTTGGGCTCTCGCATCGTGTGCTACTCGCTTGCGGGGATGGCTTTTGCCGGTACAAGCGCTTTGCTTACTTCATTGTTCTACATACTACCACTTTTATGATGCGTCATATTTAACATATTGGATAAAAACTCATAAATGCGCCATAACCGTGAACCTGTCCCATGCCTTGTTGCTAACACCATGCACATAAACACATGTCAAGCACATGCGCGTACTCAGTGATAACGTACAGCATATTTTTTACACTTTCAGAAAAAAAAAAAAGAACAACCCACTTGCTTCTAAATACATTTTATTATCGCATTTACTGGCACTTTCCTAATTAATTTCTCTCAATCCTCCCCCACTGGGTCGCTTAGAACTGCAGCGCCCTCTTGCGTTTAGCTGAATGTATGACGGCGGCCAAGTGCCTTCTCAACTAACTTCATTTATAACCTACGAAACAAACGAGAGAGGAGGTGTTTGGACATTGACACGAACAGCGCTACTTTAGTTATTTTTCAGGCGTGTGGGGTCGCTTCCTGCATTTGTCGGGCACACGTGATGGCGCTACCTCAGCGCTCATGCCGACGTGCAGCAGCCCCGCGCTCACAATCCACCAATTATACAGACATACGATCAAAAAGACGTGAAATGAACGCTGCGTAAAGGATCATGGGGGTCATTAGAGTCGAATTTCAACGCTTCCGTGATATTTTCAGATTTTGTTCAGTGTCCACTTAAGGTAAAGGGTAGTTCCAGGGTTGAGATAAGACAGTTTGATCCCGTATAACTGAAGTCTATATTCTCCACCCCTGCAACAGGCTTTGAGAGCTTACAGTATCACAAATAATAGCTTCCTGCTGCTAGACCATGTTTTTTTTAAGTCATGCTCATTTGCAAAGCCTGTTGTACATTTATAAACAGAAAGAAAGGAGCTTGAGAAAGCAGACAAATATTTTCTAAAGTACACTCGAAGCTCGTTATAACGTACCAGGATATAACGAAATAAACAAAATTTATCTTGAAATCTCTATAGACAGGCATGCATTTGAAAGCTTGTTTTAACAAATCGCTTTCTGTGGCATTCAAGTGGCGATTACAAAATCCCACGGCCCGATAAAATGGCCGCACATTCCCACACGTTGCCTTGTGCAAACAGACCGATACGTGCTGCTGCCTTCCTCCGCTCTATTACAGCTCTCACTTGCCACCCCCGTCCCCCTTTCTTTCTTTGTTCTTCTCACAGCAGCAGGATGTCAAAGCATCACCTTCGAGATTTCATTGCGGCAATCTCGGAGGTCATACAAACTGCACAGTCAAACGGTTGGCAGTAGAGATATGAGGGACAAACGCGATGGTGCGCCATTGCCTGTGAGCAGTGGTGAGAAATGACTACTGCGTACACTTCTCTCGTACGGCTGTGAATGCTCCCAAATGCTGATGCGGCCTGGTATGGCATACAAGAGTACACCAGCAAATAGCGACCTTGGGAACCGTAAGCCGGCCAGCCAACCGGCATGGCAGTGTTCGTTGGTCTACACATTGTGTGTGTCATAGCGGCGAAGAAAGCGTGCTCAGTAATCCGCCGCAGCCTGCTCATGCACGATGAGCGTATTTTCGCTGTTCACTGTTCGATAGCATTGCCGCGCTTCCCAGGTTTCACAGTACCGCGGACAACCCGCATGCAAAACAGAAGCGAAAGCACACCGCGTTGTGGCAAAATGCGGCTTGTTGTGCCATGTGCCGATTCACACAGTACTGACGAGTAGAATTTTTTTTTACGGCTCTTATAAGACTTCATCGCATGTGTGGCTCCACATAGCGTTAGCTGTAGTGCGATCTTTTTATTTGCACATTGAAATTTTCGCACCAGAGTGGCAGATACTGGCAGTTAGGGGCAGTAATGGTTACAACAAAATACTGGATATAATGAAGTAGTTCTGTGTCTCCCTTCAACTTTGTTATAATGAGGTTCGAGTTAGTTGCATGGAAAAGGCATGTGGCTCATTCTTGGACAGCAGGATGCATTTTTGTCCTGCACCCTTTCAGCAACACAGGCTGCCGCGACCCGAAACCAAAAAAAAAAAAAAAGAACAATCGGTGAGTGCCTGTACGTTGACCAATGCCGCTGTTACTCTTTTCAGAGGCTGTCATGCAGAGGTTCTACCATTGTTCAGTCTCCATGTGGTCCCCAACGTTGAAAGCCAGGAGGAGGCACAGAAAGGCTTTAGGGGTTGCACCGTGGCTACATCCCCTGAAGGTGTCAGCAGACCTTCTAATAGCTTGTGTAGAAGTTCAGTATGGAAGGAAACTGGCAGTGGGCTGCTGTCAACAAAGGTGCAGCCGATCCAAAGCGTGGACATCACAAGCTTCATGCCATGGAGAAAAAAAAAACAGCAACAAAAAAACTAGGGGGCAGTACTGTCGCGATTCCGCTAGCGTTGGCAAGCCTACCTCCTCCGACGCCTTGTGCACAGTGGCTCTTGGGGGCAGGACTAAGCTCACGTGGTTGAGGGGACCGCCCGACGTTGTTTGGACATAAGTTTTAGTGATGCTTCACCGTGCAGTAATGTACCGCCTGCCTATCACATGGCAGGGGTTCACTTCCCCCAAGATTCCCTCGTTTAGATTTTTTGTGACTAGGCTTCAAGATTGTCACGTGATTCCATGCTTCGACACGCGCCCCCGAAAAAAAAGAACAGTTTCGAACTTGCAAGTAGCATTGAGCACCTGTACTTAGTGTATTATGTACAGTTTGTTGGCTTTGTATTAAACCTCACTCAAGTTTTGTTGTTTAGGAGTGATGTTGATAGCAGGGTGGTTTTTCTCTGCTTCCTGGTTGGTCACGGGATCGAATCCCGGCTGCGGTCGCTGCATTTCCATGGAGGGGAAATGTTGAGGCCCGTATACTGTGTGATGTCTGTGCACGTTAAGAACCCCAGGTGGTCGAAATTTCCGGAGACCTCCACTACGGCATCTCTCATACTCATATCTGGTTCTAGGATGTAAAACCCCAGGAATCAATCAACTTTCTTCCTGGCCGCAGTGGACAATGAGGACACAGGCAAAAAAAGCGTAGGTAAGGAAGAAATAAGGAAATAGATATGGGTGCAAGCCAGTCCACTCCACCCGCTGCAAAGCATTTTGTGATGTGTGCTATAGCATTTGGCTCAAGAACTATGCACCCAAAGCATGTGTTAAATCCACCAAAACACTATGTGCCTTGTTTATTTTGCATTTTAAGCTTGAGGGGACACTGAAGTGGTTTATAGTGATAAATTACTGTCAAGGAACTCTATTGTTGCCGATGTTTTCATCTTGCGTTCAGTATTAGCAGAGAAAATCAAGGTCAAAGCCTTATCTTTGAATTCCACACTGAAACATTGATGAGATGACGTTGCGAGCCCCATCCCTATGTTTTGTACTCTCGCCAGATTGGCTCAGTTACACTGTCTGATACACATCATATGTCTGTGGGTTCCCTTAGGATGCAATATATATCTCTTTTACCCATACATGCTGGTACCTTTTTTGGCACCAGCATTAAATCGGTCAAAAAGAAACTGCACTTAGGACAAAACAAAATGCATGTGCTAAAAGATAAACAAGGTAACGTTATCAACAGTTTCAACGAAATAGTAAAGGTAGCAGAAGATTTCTACTCTGAGCTGTACAGCTCTCAGACAGACCATACAACCTTAATAGAAATAGACCCAGAGGAGGACACCGAAATTCCATGTATAACCGCTGACGAAGTAAAAAAAGCTGCCAAAGGCATGTCCCGCGGTAAAGCAGCTGGTGACGATGGTATAACAGCCGACTTGATCAAAGACGGCGGAGATACTGTACTTGAAAAACTTGCATCGCTCTTCACGAAATGTATCAAGACATGTAGTGTACCGCGCAGCTGGAAAAATGCTAATATAATCCTTATCCACAAGAAAGGTGACATAAAGGAGTTAAAGAATTGCAGACCAATCAGCCTACTCCCAGTAATATACAAGCTATTTACAAAGGTAATTTCTACGAGGATAAGAGAAACACTCGACTTTAACCAACCAAGAGAGCAAGCTGGTTTTAGGAAAGGTTACTCGACAATGGACCACAGCCACGCTATCAACCTAGTAATTGAGAAGTACGCCGAATATAACAAACCTCTTTATATGGCGTTTATCGACTACGAGAAAGCATTTGACTCCATAGAAATACAAGCAGTTCTAGAAGCTCTACATCGACAAGGGGTACCTGGCGTATACGTGAAAACCATAAACAACATATACAAAGATTGCACAGCCACACTACTCCTACATGAGGGAAGCAGAGAAATCCCGATCGGGAGAGGTGTGAGACAGGGAGATACAATATCCCCGATGCTATTCACTGCATGTTTAGAGGAAGTCTTTAAACGTCTAGACAGGGAAGAAAAGGGCATTCGAATAGACGGAGAATATCTCAACAATTTAAGATTTGCAAACGACATTGTGCTCTTTAGCAATGATGGTGACGAATTACAAAACATGATTGATGACCTAAACAGGGAAAGCATTAAAATTGGATTAAAAATGAATGGGTAAAAGACCAAAGTTATGCTCAGTAGCTTGGCTAAGGAACAGGAATTTAAAATCAACAATGAACCCTTACAATGTGTAAATGAATATGTATATCTGGGACAGTTAATATCAGGAACTCCTACCCAGGAAAAAGAAATTCTGCGTAGAATAAGGATGGGCTGGAGCGCATTCGGAAGGCATTACGAAATCATGACCGGACACTTGCCGCTCTCATTAAAGCGAAAAGTATTCAATCACTGCATTCTCCCAGTACTAACGTACGGTGCAGAAACATGGAGAATAACGAAAAAACTAGAGATGAAACTAAGGAGCACGCAACGTGCAATGGAAAGAAAAATGTTGGGGGTAACGCTAAGAGATAAAAAACGAGCGGAATGGATCAGAGAACAGACAGGAGTAGCCGATATTATTATATCAATTAAAAGAAAGAAGTGGACCTGGGCAGGACATGTCATGAGGAGGAAGGATAATAGGCGGACAGTAAGAGCGACGGAATGGATACCAAGAGAGGGAAAACGCAACAGAGGCAGGCAAAAGGTTAGATGGAGCGATGAAATTAAAAAGTTTGCGGGCATAAAGTGGAACCAACTCGCTCAGGATAGGGTGGATTGGAAATCGTTGGGAGAGGCCTTCGTCCTGCAGTGGACCTAAACAGGCTGATGATGATGACCCATACATGATTGTGTAGGCCTTTGTAGATGCCGTGAAAGATGACACCACACATTAGTGCGGGCACCTTCGAGCAGGTGTCCCCACTTGTATTTTCTTTCTGCACATTTTCTAGCTTAACAGAGGGTCTTCTCTGCATGAGTAGCGCTGTAGGTAATGTGAAACGGTGATTTACTAATACGAGAAAAATGGCTTTTCACTTTGGTGTCCCTTTAATTGAGCGTGATAACTGGGTTAAACGAGACAGGCTGGCTACATAAAACTTGTGTTGAGATGCTAGGTAGGCCTTATACAATGTGATGTGAGTTCATTTGAAAAACCATTCATTGCGCTGCCTATACATGTTAAAAGACGACCAGTGACAGGCGTGTGAATAAAAGGCTGCGGTGTGAATGTTGTTGCATAAAAGCAACGAGTGAGTTTGAAGCAAAGTTAGGCATGCTTTTGTGAATGTTTACATTCACAAGTCATTGCAGCCTTTCAATTTTCATGAAAATGCCTCGGGGTTGGATAGGGTACCGTAGAAAGCACTGATAAGGCTGAGCAGTTTGCTGCTGGATGCTGCAAACGGCATGCAGTGAGAAGTACGTACAGTAAACTCCCATCAATTCAAACTTCAAGGGACCTCAGAATTTCGCTTGAATTAACAAGAGCCAGCAGAAGAAAACAGATATGGCCAGCTATCATGTGTATTGTGTCCATTTAGTCTGTTTCTTCTGCTGGTGGTTTTGAATGCTTTTACAAGTGATGAAAAGCGATCAGCTTTATTTCTGGCTGTTAAAAAATACACGAGCGGGAATGTTCAACTAGGAGGAACCAAAGCAGCTGATATTTCTGGAAAGGATAAGCAAAAGGTATGAATTGACAGAATTAGTCAAAGGGTGCACTTTAAGCTAAGCAGCTTTTAAATACAACAAAAACATAGCGGGCCAACTAAAAATTCAAATTAACCAAGAGTTTGAATTATCAAGAGCCTGCCGTATATTGAAGTATCGTGAAATATTGGAGTTTTCACTTGGACTGAAGAGAAAAAGAACTATACAAGCATTGCAGCGAGTGCTGGAACCTTGTCGCAGTCCAGTTTCGTCTGAAGCAGAGCAGAACTTAAGGTACTCTGAAAGAACATTTACTGAAGACACAGAGTTTCTGACGATAATTGTAAGATACTCTACAGCTAAAGCAAGCAAGACGTAGCATCGGCTTGTGAGAATGCAGGTTCATCCACATGCGTGACAGTCTTCAAAAGCCGTAAACCAAAAAGTGCCTAGCATCACACAAAGTCAACGAGTTTGCTCATCGACAGCTACTGCTCAGAGCCAGGTCACCACATGAGCGTAGGCCCTACGTCGAAGCTGCATCGTGCAAGACAGGGCAGAAGAGAGGTGGCGCATTACAGAGACAACAGAGAAGCCACAGGCAGGTTTACACAACAGCATCTGGGCTAATGCATGGCTAAGACAGTTAAGACTGCTGCCACTACCAATCAAAATTTTAAAACATGGTGTCTTCAGAAGCAACCCATTCCTTCCACTGAAGACACTGCAGCCACATCCTTTGACAATTCTGACAATGATATGGCAGCTTTTTACGACAGGCACCAAATGTCTAAGGTTGAGTGCCCGAATGAATTTGTTCCAGTGACAAAACGTGTTAATTGTTTTTGTCTGGTTCATGGCAGGGCCAAGAGCTGTGAAAAACACTGCCATATCCACAAAGTGAATGATGTTAGAGGAGCTTGCTGGGAGATGATCGGGTAAACCGCGGATCCTCCGTACACATCTCCTACCTTCATATATAGACGTGACAACGTTGTTGTATATACATTACATACACAATGTTTATTAATTTACATTTGGATGCACTATATACATTTTGATGGACTATATACATTGTATATGCACAAGAGATGTTCTTTTGTAAAGTACAAGAGGGGCGTCCCTCAATGAGCTCGGGCACTCATTTCCCTTGAAAGATTATTACTTTATGATCAGCAAAGTATGCTTGGGCTTGCAGCTCCGGGTTTCCTTGACGGCGAGCCGTTTGCTTTGGCCTCCCGGACTGTCACCGCAGGGTATTGGCACTGAGCCCGAGCTGCTCCTGCGTTGCGAGCCCGCCGCCCTGCTGCCTTGGCTTGTGTGGTGTTCATGCGGCCGAGCGGTAACGAAGAGTGTTCACTGCGAGAGCTCCCGGTGAAGAGAAAGGAAAAATACGTGCCGAGAGTGGTGTGCGTCGCCTTGAGCGGTGCCGCCATCTAGTGAGCATTCCTTAAATCACCAGAAAGCCAGTGCCTTGAGCGGCGTGTACACGCCGCTGCCGCCATTGCCGCCGCCCGACAAGGCGCAAGCATAAAAAGCTTGCCGAGCAAGCCCCTTACAATTGATGCTACTGTGCCTCTTGTAAGAAAAAAAAAAGGAGTGGGAGGGGCACAATGTTTTGCTCTCGTACTAGGGACTGTACTGTGTCTCTGTCACGTGGTTCTGTTATGGAGAGGTATTGCACACTTGTTCAGTGTGTCTTCATGGTCTCCATTTTACTGACACATGCTCATGTATGAGCATGAATAACTCCAGCAATGGAAACAGCAAACAGCAATGGGATGAGATATGCAACGCGATAGATGGACGGATTCACACCGGTCACACATGGCGCCTACTCCGACACCTGCTCGACCCTACCAAGAACAAGGCAATACATACGGGAACCATGCACAAGATAATACACATGTACGCAAAGGACGAGGAAGAAACACTCTCCGAACCCTGCGACATGTATGCCCTGCAGAACCCAGCTATTCAACACAGTCCATACACGGGAGAACCGAACCCCTCTCTGGACAGACTGACGAGGCAGAAATCTGGGCTGCTCTGCAAAAGTTAAACAGTAAGTCCACCCTAGGACCGGATGGCATAACTAATAAGACCCTTCATAACTTGGACAACGAGTCTATCTCCGAACTGACCAAGTACGTTAATCAATGCTTGACCAGAGGACCCATCCCCGAGCAGTGGAAAAGAGCAAAAATGGTCCTCATCCCAAAACCCGGCAAAACCCCAGATCTCGCCAACCTTCAGCCGATATCTCTTACGTCGTGCGTTGGCAAGTTGATGGAACACACCTTCCTCAACTGGATCAATGCCCACTTGGATGACGTCGAAGCGTATCCATACACCATGCTCGGGTTTCGAGCTCATCTCTTCACGCAAGATGCAATGTTACAAATCAAGCATCAGATACTCCACAACAATATGAGAGGTACAAGGGCCATTCTAAGACTGGACCTCAAGAAAGCCTTCGACAATGCGGCTCACACAGCCATACTACACAAGATCGCTGCCCTCAATCTAGGAAACTGAGCATACAGTTACGTTCAGGATTTCCTCACAAATAGGAAGGTCTCCTTAAAGCTGGGCAGCCTAGCATCCGCAGACAGGACCATCAGTAGTGTCGGCACCCCGCAAGGCTGGGTCATCTAACCGATGTTCTCATTATGACTGGCCTCCCCGAGCGCTTCAACGCCATCGAGGGAGTGCATCACACTATTGGGAGCGAGGACATACCGTGGCGCCGCCGCGCGGGAGAACCGGTGTGACGGGCAAAGTTGGATTGCTCCGACAGCACTGCCTTGCTCAGCGCGGAGCTGCTTTGCGCATCGCCCTCTTATTGTTGTTGCCGTTTATTTCAGCTAGACGATATCTGTAAAATACTGTTGTGGCTACGTTATTGATTCTTCAACAAGGTAATTAACTCTTCCGGAAAAAGAATATAGGTTCATTACAATGCAGTTTAGACACCGCGTCGACTGCTGTTGTCGTCTGCTATGGTCACCGGCGAGGATACCGCGCGTGCGCAGTCCGCTGGTTTTTTTCGGTGAGATAGCATTTTGATGAATGAAAATGAATGAAAAGTAAGCATCAAGATGGTTTTAGCGCGCGGTTGCGGTAAATACACATAGCTTTTGGCCGCAAGAAAGGCGTGCGACGTGTTTCTCGTGCAATTCATTCATTGTATGTTTGCATCAACAAAGGGGCCGCCGTTGACAAGAAGAATCGAATTAGCAAATTTGTATTCATGCTGAACACGCATACCCCTATGCAGCGCGATGCGAGTGGTTCCTTCATTTTTGCGGAAAGCAGCAGGCATAGAGCTGCATTCAATCGCGACCTTTCTCACATGATTTAAGGTGTACACACGACATACGCACATGCACGCCTCATTAAACCTTGTTATTTTCGAACATGGGGTTCACCTTAGGACGTTGTGGCTTGATCACAATTTAAATTCTCACCAGTATGACCCCAAGGACACTAGCCTGGAGCACAGTTGTTCGTTGCTTCTCTTTCTGTTGCTTATTGTTCCCGCGTATTCAAGACGGTCGTCACGCGGCGATTTTCGATCGCGGTCAAGCCAGTTCATGGCTGCATTTTTCGACGAATGACTCCCGTCCGTATTTTGCACGAAGGGGCCAATAGCGATCGAAAATACAGCGTAAGACCGGACGTATTAGTTTACTCATTTGAATGCACTAGCAGAGATTCCGGAACGGGGGGGGGGAGGCGGTCCCCCACCCCCGCCCCTACTATTTTTCTAGAGGGAGCTCGCCCCCCCCCCCCTCCCACTTTCCAACCGTTTGCGCTGAAATCAAAATTTTTTTAGAAGAATTTTCAAGCTGGTGGTAGTTAAAAAAAAACCCCAGGTGGTCGAAATTTCCCGAGTCCTCCACCACGGCGTCTCTCATAATCAAAGCTGGTTATCCAGGTGGTGGTTCTGTGGTGCAGTGCTTTCCAAAACACTGGACCACACAACCACGTGGGTTGCGCGGTGTGCCGCAGGTTTTCAGTACTTCCGAAAGTTCCAAACATTTTGAAGTGTATACCAATGTGAAATAAGCGATGATGCAAATTTGTAAAATATTAAACGGCTAAAATGAATTAAAACAATAATTGATTTCATTAATATTATAGTAAATAATAATACATAATATGCATTTTAAATAAATTAGAATCGACAAACACTGAGAACAAAAATAATCAACGCAACATGCAAAGACGACAATAAGTGCCCCCCCCCCCCCCCACACACACACACTCCGAAAAACGTTCCGGAGTCCCTTTGCACTAGTACGCTGCACGGTGTAACTTATTGTGGTCTAAATGATTCAGTGAAACTATCAGTGTCCAGCATCTGCACCTTCATCGATAAGCCGCATGACACTCCACGACTGCTGATAGAAGGAGAATCTGTGTTTGAAGCTGGCCACGTCGTCGTCTGCAGTGTAAAAGGGGAGAGAGAGAGAGAGAGAGAGAGAGAATATTTTATTGATAAAGCCGGAGATGTTAGCCTGGTTAATGGCCTGGGTGTAAAAGGGGAAGAAGCGATACTGGCTGGGTTCATTTTGCAGACGACGTCTTTTAGAAAATAACAAGTTTCCAATAACTCCGAGCCCACTTTTCAGCTTTTGTGGTCGCTAGGTGTCCGCGAACATGAAATAAACGCGAAGCGACGATGTTTGTAGATAAAAACGCTGGCCAATGGCCCTTGAAAGCGCGCGTGAACTGCGTGAACCGTCCGCTTCGGCGGAGGCTCGGCGCGAGGTGGGATCGTGGGGTCACGTGATCCAACTTTTCACGTCAGAACGACCGCAGCGCCAGCCTCTCCAGTGGTGGCCCTCGCGCCCAATATATGCATTTGACATTACGATATGGGTGTGCGATGGAAGCGACGGAGAAATCGAGCAACGGCTACAGAAGGGTGGTGGAAGAGTACCTCGTCGGAACCGGTCTTGTGTGCTCGCCAGAGAAATCTGAACTTCTCCTATACCACCCAACACATAAGGGAAGACCCCCCCCCCAAGGGATACGTTCAGCATGCTGCGTACGAAGAAATTTGCGCACGCGCCAAAGACTGCCAAGAAATACCCAAGGTCAAGCAGATCAAAGTACTCGGACTCATCATAGAATCCAACGCACCAACGGAGCTACGGTCAGGAATTTGGAGACTAAGATCACGAACACGTTCGGGCTCATCAGTAGAATAACCAACAGACATCAGGGTATGAAAGAGGCCAGCATCGTCAGACTAATACATTCCTTTGTCATTAGTCACATAACATACGTGGCCGCCTACCACAACTGGTACTCGGCGGAAAAGGCCAAATTGAACACACTCATTAGGAGAGCGCACAAGATGGCACTTGGCCTTCCAGATAGTACTAGCACAGCACTTTTGCTACAGCTCGGCGTTCACAATACGCTCATAGAGTTAATAGAAGCTCAGCAAATCTTGCAACTCGAGCGACTAGCAAGAACACGAACGGGCAGGAGCATCCTGGACAAGCTCGGAATTACATACCACAAGCAGCACGGCGACAAGACATCTCTCCCAAGCTCGTTCAGGAAAAAGCTCGACGTCACCAGTATACCCAAGAACATGCACCCAGAATACAATCATGGTCGAAGACAGAGCAGAGTCAAGGCTTTATTGCACGCTTTCGGTAGGGATAAGGAAGCGCTGTTCGTAGGCGTGGCTGAATACTAGGATCGTCAAGCCTTCGTAGTCACAGTGCTCAGTACCGACAAACAATTGGTAAGTTCGTGTAGTTTGTGTGACAAAAATTCTGAGGTAGCAGAAGAAGTAGCGATAGCCTTGGCCATTGTTAGTCCCGGATGCAGATACATATTCAGTGACTCGCAGATGGCGGTAAAAAACTATGCATAAGGCAGAATTTCGCCGGAGGCCAAGGCTATACTTAAAGCCAACGCGAACTACACCACCTCAGAGAAGACAGAGCAAAGGCAAATTATATGGTTCCCGGCTCACACACCCCTGTAACCAACCTCAATGAGGAGGTCCACCGCGTAGTGCGAGGTCTCGTGTTCCGCGCCCACCTAGAAGGATCCTCCTTTTTGGGGGTGGAAATCAAAGGGAGGCATGGATAGAGAGGGACAGAATGACCAGATACTGTGACATAACAAAATTTTATCAAAAATACAGGCGTGTTTATCAACCCCCTAACCCCAAACTCAACAGCGCCCAAGCAGTAGCGGCAGTTACAAACCAAGACCTTCCCCAACCCTGTCCATCTCAGGAGGATACATCCGAATTTATACTCTGACGACAACTGTAAACTATGCAGTACGGCTAACGCATCCCTTAAGCACATTCTTTGGGAGTGTTAATGTTATTGGCAGGGAAATCGCAGTCTCCTCAGATGAAGCTGCAGCACGTTGGACAGCCGCGCTGCACAGCTCAAACCTACAAGACCAGTTATGGGCCATCCAGCAAGCCCGTGAGGCGGCAAGAAGACAGGGTTTCCGGACCTCCTCAGGGGCGACCTAGGCCTATGCCATGAATTTGCCAGACTTGCCAAATAAAGTTGTTACCACCACCTCCGCCACCAGTTCTATGTATATATTCTCACATGGTCGTGACAATGAAGGATGCAGGCTGTTAAGATCGAACTCCTTTTGTTGGGTTATTCTGTGCCCAGCAAAGGAATCAGCTTTCACTTTAGGAAAATAGTGGTTAACGCAAATCATTGGCCGGCAATAAAAAAAAGAAAAACTAACCAAGGGAGATGGGTCTGCTTTTATACATTCGTCACAGTGTGTTCTGGTATTGTCACAGATGTTCTGAAAAGCACTCAAATATGCGTGCTGGAAATGCAGCCGGTGCTACAGGTTACAAGAAAATGATAAAGGCAGTACCTGTCAAGAAACCAAAACAAGTGTGCGCGTCAATATGCTGTTTTTTCCAAGAAAATTTCAGTTGATAGGAAGTGCTGGTCTTGTGTGCTTCCTCCTGCTGTTGTTCTCATGTTTGCATCTGTGTTGTTTTTGACAAGTAACATTAATTATGAAAACAGTACAGTGGATCAGAGAACAGACAGGTTAGCCGATATCCTAGTCGACATTGAAGGGACCCTGAAACGGTTTTGGTGATTTTGTACAAATGCATTACACCGATAGCCAGAGTCCTAATCATTAGCATAACGATACCAGCACTCTACGTTAAGCGTGTAATTTACTACAAAGTTTTAAATGCGCACATCGTGAAAGATCAACGCGACTCAACTCGAATCGTTTTTAACCGCCCCTGTCCACGGGACTGTGATGGGTGCCATGAAGCGCAAGCCGTGGGACGTCACGAGCACCGAAGGGCCAGCCAACGGTATCGTCGTGGCATCTGGCGGCGTACACGAGTCGCCGGCACACGATTACAGAGGCTAGCACTGCCAAACCTGGCGACCTCAGTAAAGACATCGCGGTGCTATGTCACTATAGAGGGCTCGGCACAGCGGCTGACATGGGAGGCGCACTCGTCGCTAGCGCACAAACCGCAGCTGATCGAGTTGAGGAGGAAGGGCAGTGGTTAGGAGGAAGGCAACAGAAATAAGCCCATAGCTGCCTTAAGTGAAATTGGTGAAATTGTTTCTCTTATAGTTTTGATATCGAATACCAGTTCGTGCTGCTTCATCTGATTTTTCGTTGGGCAGAATTCCGCAGCGAGCTGGTATCCACTGAAATGTAACGCAGTGTCCTTCGGTAATGGCCGGGTAATGTAAATAGGCAATGTCGGCAGAAACGGGCTGATGATTAGTTTTCTTCAGGTGGTTGTATAATGTTTGCAGTGCCTCCTCAGAGTCGGTTGGGCTTTTGGCACAGGATATACAGGACAGCTTCCTTGATGCCGTGAAGTTCCACTGTCGTGGAAGATGTTTTCTGCTGCAGCCGATAGGAGCGCATTTCTCTTGTTGAAGGCACGTAAAGGCCACAGAAGGAAGCCTCTCAAGCGGTTGAAGCATCAGTGTAAATACATGTGTGATGGGTATATTTCTCGGCTAAATATAGGAGAGTAGCCTGTGGTAGCACAATCTGTGGCATGTGGCTCTTTGCTTCATTAATTCCGGGTACAAACAGGATAATATTTAGCGGTGAAAGTGTCCAGGAAGCAAGTGTGGCAGGTAGTAGGTGCCGTGGCTGGTTAATAGGTAGAAGGGAGGTGCAGCAATTGTACCACTTCAGCAAAGCCAGAGTTACTGTGGGTTACATGGACACAATACAGGCTTTTCTTCCCTTGCAGAACGTGTTGAAGATGTGTCCTTCCCAGGCAGGTGTTTTGCGCAGCTTCCAGAGACTTCTTATTCACTGGTGATAATTTGTGGAGTAGCGGTAGGCAGTACCTCCATGTGCCTTCAACATAGGCTTTTTGAAATTGAACTAACCCTCTTATAACAATGACCCCATGCTCCCTCCCTTACTGGTTGTAATGTTGAAGTCTGGCTGCTGGGTGTGGGCTGTTTGGTGCCAAGAGGTGATCGAATGTGAAGTCTTTAGAAACTGTTTGCCACTGCATACTTGCTGTTCCTCCCTACAAAAGTTGCCCCACCGTCATACACAACAGCAACCAGCTTTTCCTCCAGGGTCTGCCTGTGGGACCTCTTCCATTCTGCAGCTCTCCCAAGCACGAGCCCCACCGTGAAACAAAGGACAGCTGTTCCAAAGCTGGCCTTGTGGAACTTCAGCTAGCTTTCCTGGACGGTCCTTCAGTGCTATCCCCCTCTGGCCAATGAAGGTGGGCATTAAAGTAACACTACTTGAAGGAGGGACAGAAGTAGAGGAGGGGTGCTCCTTTCGGTGCAGCCTAGGGTTGGCTCAGAGTGTTATCTTTGGCAACTGTTGTGATCATTGTCTTGCTCTCATGCATATAGTGTGCAGAAAGGGGCTTTTTAGCCATTCCTCTCTTCCATGCACACTCACACAACAGCTCTCCGGTCCCCTTATTTAGCTTTTTATGCAACCCTCTAGTAACAATTATAGGTTATATAACAATTTAATTTTCATGGCACTTGTTATACAGTAGAAGTCCATTAATTCGACAATGGCGGGATCACAAAAAAATTGTAGAATTATCCGATTGCAGAATTATCGAACGAATAATAAAAACGCAAAATCTTCCCCGTCATGACGTACCTTTATTTGCCAAAAAAAGTTCGTAATCGTCATCTGTTTCTTCAGGCAGATTTGAGTTCCACCTTGCTTTCTTCAGAGCACAATTGGCAGTTCCAGTATTCACCATCTTTGACAGCTTGCGCTGCAGATCTTCAGGGTCGGTTTTAGAGGAAACTGACAGAGAAGCCTCCCAGTCCAGTTGATCTTCCTCATTCGACCGCGTGTAATAGCTTTTATACTTTCCTAATTTACATTACTCATTCTGTTGAACACTGTCAGCCGATGTTAATATTTACGTTCACCGCTGTTCACCACAACACTGCATTTGTGTCATAACATGTCTTTATATTTATTCCCCCCCCCTCCAGTAATGCCTTGTAAAAGGCCTTTAGGGGCTTCAGTTAAGTGACGATGATGAAGTCCCAGCAGTTACTCGACCAGTTCAAGCTGAAATGCAAACTAATGTAATCATCTTGAGATTTCAGGTACTTCGGCGTACCGGTGACAGGTGTTCATCGAAAAGAATGAAACTATGTACAACGGCTACGTCTGAACAGTGAAAAAAAGAAAATGTTTTCCCCCAGCACACAAACACACTTATCAAAACATTGTACGTTCCAATCGCAAGGATTACGATAAGCTAGCGTGTTCTGTGCTGCTGTCACTGTAGTTAACTGATTGCTGGCTACTGCTGGCTACTGCTGGCTACCACCACACGTGCTGCTGCTTGGTCTACCACACAATGGGTAGTAGCTTTGCATTCTTGCAAAAATATGTGTTGTCAGGAGCTCCTCGCTTGAAGTCCTGTAGCAATGGGCATTTGTCACTCGAGGACTTTGTCAGTTCCTTTGTTCACAGGTACTTGTTCTCTCCGAGACACTTTCACAAGAGTTTTTGACATCCTGGAGTAGGCTGAAAAAGAAAAATGACATATTTTGAAAACCTGCTCGTTATGGTCTTATAGTTTTGAAGCATTAGATATAGCACCTTGATGTGCACAGCAGTTTCTGCAATTAGTGACAGCTTTGAAGTGCCAGATAGTTCGCCAAAGAGGGAACGTGACTCAAATTCACCTCCTTAATTTCTTATTGCAGCGCCACACGCCCTACTTTTATGGGCTCAGCTAAGAGTATCAGTTTGGCTAACGTTGTTCATGAGCTTAATGCCTACTTCCTTGGTGGCCGGTTAATGCAGGCAGACCGTGTGAAGAGAATGAGCAGGGTTAATGGAGGGGCAAGTGCGTTTGGTGTGCGAATATTCAAAATTTCAAACATATACTATTCAATTCGGTTCACACTTAGCTTTTAATATTGAAGCTATTTGAAGTTTGTAATTCAGGGAAAAAATATGCTATGCCGTGACAAGCGGCCCATTCCCACATGTACTATGCCTCACCACGTAACACTCGCACACTGTGGCAAAGCTAACATTCATGTACTGTGGTGAAGCTAATACTCATGCAGTGCAACAAAGCTAACAATATTGTACTGTGGCAAACCTAACACTTGCACACTGCAGCAGAGCTAATACTTGCGTACTGTGGTAAAGTTAACACTTGTGTACTACAGCAAAGTTAGCTCATGCATATGCACAATGTACAGTTCTCAGTTGGATTGTTCCTCAGGACTTCAGTGTCCTTTTTCCTAGGGATAACATTATGGCAGTACACCTAGTCATGCAACAACTTTGCTTCAGTTCGTTTTTTTGTTTTCATGTTTAACAGCACGCTTCTCTGCAACTTATCACGGTACTATTTAAAAAAATATTCAATTCTATTCACACTACGACATTAATATTCAAATTTGCCTCACACAAAATTTTTCAGTTCGCACAGCTCTAGTTCTAACAGGCAAGAACTGTTGCAGATGTCATTCAGCAACAGAATTTCAGAGCATGCATACCAAAGGTGGTGCTGTTTTGAATGGAAAATCGCCGGAGCGGGAAGAGCCCTTACTTTCTCTCCACCGTTTCTGTCCCCTTCACATTTTTCGCTTGCTCCCGTGTGGCATTTTCATTGAAATGGAGTACAGCTAGTGGTAGCGTCCCTGAAAAAAATGAAATGTGCAGAAAGTATATCAATATAAGAGCTACCGAAAATCTACACAGATTTAAATGCTCGATGCACCATGGGAAGACGCAGTGGTTGCCAAAGGAAACCATTTGGCACAAATAAAAAGGACTAGACACAGAAGAAACACACCACACACAAAACAAGCACCACGCTCAACTAATCGTTACTGTCATTCGTTCCCCTTAATATATGAACAATGTTTTCATGCACTTTGCATTACTGCGACTGAGAGCAACAGCGGCCATTTAAGCACTTCAATAGTACCTTTGCTATGTCAACCATTCTGCATGAATATTCTCAAGAAATTGTGATGCATATGCAAATTGAATATATCAGCAAATAATTCCCAATAACGTGCATAAAAGAGTGTGTAGAGTATGTGCAAGCAGAAGTGACAATGAAGGAGTCTTGTGAGGAGCTGATCTTTATTTTCTGCTGAACTGCGAGCACTTGGGCTTGCATGGCAGAGCGATGAGAGGATGAAAGACGTGTGGCAAGAATGAAAAGAAAGGAAATATAATTTATTTCTTGGATTTTCTGTCCCAAAACCACGATACAATTACGAGAGACGCCGTAGTGGAGGTCTCCGGAAATTTCAACCACATGGGTTCTTTGACGTGCGCAGACACAAAAAAAAAAAAAAACGCACCGACAAAGACGTTCAGCTCTTCTCCATGTTCATGTGGGCAGGCTGAAATTTCTTCCTTGATTCGGTAGAGCACAGTTATCAAATGAACAAAAGCAGCTTCCGTGCTAATGTACCTAGCTCCAGAGCAAGGGCCGCCTTTCGACAGTGCACGTAGCTCTGACTGCCGCTTAAAACTTTCCTCTTGCTGCGCAAGCCAATCAAAGTGCAGGCAGTAGGATGGGCCAAGCGGCGGCGTGGCACATGCTTTCCTGGAGATGCAAAAAACATCGGTGGCACTACAGTCGCTGCGCAAACGCACGCAATGATAGCGGAAAAGGTGGCCCAATCATCGCAGTAACACAATTACTAAGTCGCCGTATGTCAATGCAAACCCACAAGACCGCAATCAACCATGGGTTGGTTAACATTAAGTCATCCCAATCTGCTTATTTTTAAAAATCCGCCATTACACCTTCTCATCTATAGCCCATGTTGGTGCACAAAACAGACATGTGACAGTTTTGGACAGAGATGCCTGCCCACTCAATTGCCTGGCCACTCAACCCTTTTACCTGCCTTTGTCATTCCTTTAGTTCCATTCAGAGTGACCACTTGGCAGGGGTCGCACTTGTGCGTAGGCCATTCAATGGCAACGCTGTGCGGTGTCACAAGCATAAGTGTGAAAATTATGAGGAACTGTGTGGCAGGCAATGTCACACAAAAGACGGTAATGTGAACGAGTTCATATACTTTTGTAGAAGGATTGTCAGTTGTGTGAGTTGGAACTGGTGAAACATTTTGAATGGTCAGTGCATGAAAACGAGGACAACAAGTAAGAAGGGACACAAACCACAGTGATGTCTCACAACTAACTTTATTAGGCAACCACACGCATATTATAAGGCATGACGAAAACCATGTGATCCTGTGTAGAAGACTGCAATAGGTAACAAGCAGACAGAATGGACAGGGTGAAAACCAGTAAAGCTTATGTTATGTAATGGAACGATGCAGATAGGAAAGTTACTTGCCCTGCAGGGATATGGACAGCATGCTCACACAAACGAGAACCGTTTTTGTTAATGTGATGAGGTTCAAAATCTCGGCACATGGCTAGGCATTGTTCGGACAACGACTGCACCTCTATCTTTATAGACACAAATGTCTTTTCAGATGCAGCAATCAGGTCACTAGATTGTCAAAGCTTATTACATTAACAAAAATGTTTCTCACTGCATGAGCATGATGTCAACAGCCCTGCATCACTGGGAAATTTCCTTACTGCATCATGCCATCACATTGCATAAGTTGCAATGGCTTTCACCTTGTTTATTCTGTGTACTTGTTACCTACATTGCAGTCTTCAACCTGGGATCACATGGTTTTGGACATGCCCTATGTGCGTGGTCGGCTAATAACGTTAGTTGTGAGACGGCACTGAGGTTTCTGTTCCTTCTTACTCGTTTTCCTTGTTTTCCTGCACTGACCATTCAAAATGTTTCACATATTTTTTTTTTCTTTTTAGAATATGAATCACTGTGGCCTCTTCTGGAGCCCAACCAGGTGCCAAAATGGTTGAGGCACAGTGTGTCAAAATTTCAGCCAACTTTCTGTGTTTGGCAAAATTTGGCAAGGGAATTTGCATTTGTACCAAGTGGTGCAACTGGGGCAGGAGTCCCGCTCCTGAAGCACACAATCACTAAGTGCCGTGGCAAATGCGTTCACATAATCCAGCAAGCGTAGCACAGTTGTGACAGCACTTCACACCTTTAATAGGCGCCAAACCCTTCATGCATCATTAGCTGCGGTTTGTTTGTGCAGGATGGCCAGCACTTAGAAAAGGCACTTTACACATGTCACTTGCTGGAAGCTTGCGGACGCTGTGTTGACCAAACACCGATACTTGCATAACCGTGCATGGTCAGGAATGGCAAAGGCACAGAGAACACTCACACACCTCGCAAACATGCGCATAACGTATGGCGAGTGTCCCAGCTCAGATGGCATGTTCCAAGCATGCGACGCACTGCGCACAACTAGCCAGGGACGATTGGCTCCGTGCGGCAGCAGAAAGCGTGTTTTAATGAAATGTCGCATTTCAGTTCGGCAGAAGGTTGCAGTAATGACGTGCACACACGTATCGGGTTTCTCACTGTCATAACCGTGATATTGTTAAAACCGGTATTGCTAGGAGTGGATTGGACTGTATACCTGACAGGAGAATGCAGTTGCTTTGCTAAGAACCACTGCCTATGCTTACCTGAGAAAGCTGCTGGAGTCCAAGGACTCATCATGGCTGCTTCCGCTTCCACATTTTGGAACATTCTGAAGCCACAGGGCTTGCTCGATGCAGAGGCTTGAATTTGGCAGGCAGCGGGGCACCAAGGAGCGCACAGATTTTCGTGTTCAGGCCATCACAGCAGAGGAACCTGTGTTTTCAATGCGGCACACATTCTGATGTACCTACAAATAAATGTGCTTCTAACCTTATTTATTTATTTATTTATTTATTTACTGATTTCCTACATCGCCTAGAGGCATTACGAAGGGGGGTAACATAAACACAACCAGCAAAACAGATTGTGTTGCACATACATATACACACATATAAAAAGATCACTGTAATACTACCAAACGAAACTTAAGTATGGTACAAGAAATACATATTCAAGACAATGCATACATTTATTTCTTAAGGGCAACGTCACAACATAGAAAAAAAAATCATTATCCATTATAATTACTAAGTCATTCATTAAGCTATTCCAATTTCACCTGTTTTGGGAAACAACGAGTAAAAAAAATGTGTTGGTTCTGCATTTAAAGGTAGAAATGTTTTTGCTGTTATCACAGTGAGTGGATGTGTGGTGTGGTTCAACAAGGTAGTTATGATGATTAGTACCTCTGTTAGAGTTAAATATTTGCAGCAAGAGTTTAAGCCTTAATTTCTGTGTGCGTACACAGAGCAGATCCCCTCCCAAAGCGGCCTTCATTTCAGAAACACTGGAGTAGGGGCTGTAGTTATTTAAAACAATCCACGCTGCTTGATCTGGAGTTTTCTTAGGTTATTTATAAGATATTCTTGGTAGGGATCCCATATTGTGCATGTGTAATCAATAGGCCTGTCCTGGGGTACGTCACGAAAGGGCAGTGATGTCAGCCACGTGACCCTAGCCCGCACGTGCGAATGCACTGGTTGGCAAAACATTGCAATGTTCGGCGTGGTTCCATTGCCGTACGGGTGGATCAAGTTTGTACTCGTTTGTTTTGTGCACGTGCACCTAGCCGCTCTGATATGGTGGTTAGCTTTTGCAATGGAGGATGTGCCAAACACGCGATAAAAGGCAGCGGCATCGGGTCCTTCTTTTTCTTTTTTCTCTCCTCCTTGATTTCCGAAGTCCAAATAACACAGTGACGGAAAGCGTGGGTGCGAGCTCTGCGCTGTGTAAACAGCAGCCATCAGACAGCAACAGGATTTTTGGACTACATTTCATCGGTGGTTAGTGCTAGCCTGTTACCTAGAGCTTTTAGGCGTTTTGTTATTTGTGCTTCCGCAGCATTTGTGAGCATGTATATTTTATCAACTCGGGTGCCCCCTCTCGATTTTCTGAGCTCCCGGAGTTGGTAGCTAACGTGTTTGCTTTCAAGAGGACTAGCCCTGAACCACAAAGAAAAAAAGTGCGAATGTTTTGAATGCGCTTTAAAACAGAAGCATTCCTTCAGTAAGCGGTGGTTCCAAACGTTGTGCAGATTTTCTCATTTCGCGCGCACTTCGCTGCGACTTGTGTCGGGCTAGCACTCCAAAGGAAAATTTTGTTTGTGTTTTACCAGTCTCGCCTGTTTTCGACCATATAAAAGTTTAGTTCCTGAGCAGAAAGAACAGAAGGAAATGCAAATGAGCACTACAACTCAATCGGCCGTGCAAGTACAGTGCGCAGTGTGGACGCTGCCTGCAGCTCGTAGGGCATGGGGGTGGTTCTCCTGTGACGGTGTTTGTTTTGAAAAGCATGCATTCCATGCCTGGTTGGCAAAAGAATGCAGTGTTCGGCATGGTTCCGTGCTGCCGTACGGATGGACCGTGTGTGTACTGATTTTTCTGTGCGCGTTACCTGGCCGCTTTGACATTGTGGTTAGCTTTTGCGCTGTAGGATGTGCCAAACGCGCGACAAAATTAAGGCAGTGGCATCGTTTTTTTTTTTTTTCCTCTGGATTTCCGAATGACAGCAGTCGATGGAAAGCGTTGGTGCCCTAGTTCGAGACAAGCACTAGATGCACGTGGCTTTTCACTAAGCTGTACACTTTGAGCGATCAGTAACGCTTCACGGCCTCTGCATTGTACAGGCCAGGCATGCTCGCGAGGTACACAGAGAGCCAAACGTTTGGTCAAGGTTTTAGGGTCATTCTTCCATTTCGAAATGGCGTACGGGTATGGATACTGCATTCCACGAACTTGCAGCTTTTCGACAAACCGGCGGCACGCAGCCTCTGGAAGGGACCATCGCGTGCAAAGCCCGAACAAACTGCTGGAGCCGCCGGAGCTTTTTGCCAAACACTGCGAAACTGGTCCGCCGAGATGTTGATGGTGATGCTCTGCATGATGTCACATTGTTGACAAACAGGGACAGGTCTATTATTGACCTGACTTGTGAAAAATATAAGGTTTCCTTAATTTCGCGTGTCACCTGTTTAAAAACTCCTGCTGATAAAGTGCAGCATCCTACTAGCCTTTGCTATGGCTCTGTCAATACGTTTGTTCTATGTAAACGATTCGGTAAAATAGACACCTAGATACTTGTAATCGCACTCTACGTCGATATGGATGCCACAGATGTTATATTGATGCGGCGATTTGGGTGTTTTCTTTGAAAAGCTCACGCTGCAGCACTTTTAAATAGTTAATTACATGTTCATTTTTTTACACCAGTCCACTATGTTACCTATGTCGGGTTGCAAAGTGTGTATATCATTTTCTGTACTAATTTCCCCATATATGACACAGTCGTCAGCAAATAATTTTATGGGTAATATAATGTTTTCAACAATGTTGTTTATATAGATTAAGAACAATAGGTGCCCGAAAACACTGCTTTGGAGAACGCCCAAGACACTGCTACTGGCGAAGATTTGACGTTATTTGAAACGACGGACTGGGTTCTGCCATCGAAGTAATTTCGTATCCATGTTTGAACATTTTTATTTATGTCTGAGGCAGCAAGCCTTACAACTGAAAGCTTACGGGACGCAGTGTTAAATGCTTTTTGAAAGTCTATAAAAACCACGACGACCTGGCTATTATAAGCAATGGATTTGGATACGTAATGGTACTGGACACAGTTAAACATGTGTTCTGCCAGCCTGTGCAAATCACGTAATGCGCAAGTCCATGTAGTAATTACTAAATTTCCCAGCAGGACTTATCACCATCCATGCAATGCAACACAAGCTCACCAACACTGCTTAGTGTCTCCGTGCCAAGTGAGCATTGCGTAGCTACAGTGGCTGTCACAGGGCGGCGGCAGCTGCAGTGGCAAACCGTAGCCTGCGAAAAGTGTGGACACGAATATGGTAAATGAAATTTGCCGTGACAATGTATGCAGTGATGTTATGCACACAGTGAACGAAATCTGGGACAGGTATTTTACTGCCATCACTATCATCAGGCTGTCTATGTCAACTCCAGGGCAGTGACCTCTCCGACAGATCACTGCACTGTGACACACATTATCCCTGCAATTCGTAGACGTCAACTGCCCACTGGCCGGTGCCACACTTTCATTTTCTAGGGATCCACTGCTGCCCTTAATGACCAACGGCTATATTGCCTGCCAATTACATGCCCACGCCAACTCCTTGATTTGTGCTAAGATGTCATTAGAACATTTTTTTTTTCCTGACCCACTCCACTGTCTTCTTGTTCCACGGACACTAAAGGCAAATGTCAAGCTTGGCCACACTGATTTACTTTCTTCTGTAGAATAAATAAATAAATAAATTTGTTGAGAGGGAAACTGCCATTCGAAGTTCCCGGTGCCCTTGCTCAATCTGTCTCACCCACAGCAGAATGGAGGAATGAATGCCAGACATCCAGTGCACTGTTCTGTGTTTAGGCAGGCGTGTAAGAGAGAGCGCTACAGTTAGTAGATGGTACAGCTGCTGCCAATTTTGCCTACCAAGACAGCTGCTAAAGCTGACAAGAGCATCGGAACACATCGCTGGGAGCACTGCATGCCACGAGATGAAAAGTTAGCCATTAAACAAGCCAAACTGCAAGCACGGAATGCCTCAGCAAAAAAACCAGAACTTGTCAACGCTACTGTGCAGTAAATTCAATGGCCGTAACATGTCATAATAACTGCGGCCTGCTGCGAGTTTCCTTTATTATCACAACTTATGTAACTCACTTTTCCAAAGTAACATGCAGCAGTAGTTTAGTCTTGTAAAAACAGATGACATGACGTCATGTTTTAGCTCCTGCCAGGGCAGACCACTCTATTTTTTCAATTTCATTGCCCTCCTTGTTTACAAATGCTCTAGCTTTGCTAAAAATAGTGAACTGGTTTTTACGAAAGTTTACCCTCCAATCTAGGAGAAACAAGTATTTTCCTTTAGTGTCTTTTTAACACTATACCTATCATTATTCTTCCCAATGCTCGCTGCGTTGTGCTAGTAGTGAGCCTCTCAGTTTCTGCCTCATAGGTAAGTACAGGTAAGACACAGCTTCTGTACACTTTCCTTTTGAGGGCTAAGTGCAGACCCAGGCTTTCTCTTTTTCTTCTTTATAACAAATATACAAGCTGCAGGTTGACATGCGCTTGACTGCTGCTTGAAAATTGTGCAAGGGCATCACAAAGAGGTGCTAAACAAAGGTACAATGACAGTTGCCTTCCTTTGTATCCACAAACCCACTTTAGCACAGGTCAAACTGACCTCTTCTTCAGCACTCAAGAGACAACTGCAGAGCCTCATGTTCAATATTTGGAGCTGTATATCTGTATTAGTCATTTCAAGCGATATTTCGATAGCATAATGGTACAGCAGCTTTATATAACATTAAAGCAATTATGCTTTAATTAAAGCAATTGTTGTAAGGGCACACTCAGTCAAAAGCAGTCCTATTTTCCAGATAAGGTGTGTTAAGTGACATGGAGGTGCATAACTGACCTGCTGTGATGCTTGAGAAGAATTGCTGCTAGGCACCATTGGCACAGTTGTTGGCTCTGTCGTGGTTGTACCTTGGAGCCTTGCTGAAATGACATCTACAATGAACTCTGACCCTTGGTCACTTACAACAGTGCTAGTTAGTTCCTCAATGCTCTTTTTTATACAACATTTGTACGTGACTTATGAATTGCTCTAGGAAATGTACATTGCATGAACAAGAAAACAGCTGTTGCCATTTCTTATGCACTCAGAAACATCAATACAAGCAATACAATACTGTCCTTAATGTGATAACGAAAGGTGAAAGGACAAGGGCTCGTTTTACTGTTGACGCAACCTCATGAGGCTAACAGACAAAGAGGCCAAAGAAAACATAGGGGAAGCTATTTGCGTTTTTTTAGCTGTAGCGTAGTAGTTATGACATAAATGGAAAGGGATTAGAATGAACGAAAAAAAAAAAAAAAAGAAACACCAGCTGTCGGTAGGGACCGAGCCCACAACCCCTTCAGATAACATGTCCAATACTCTACAAAGGTGGAAGTTGTTCCATTGTCCACTTTATTGAGTATTTCTGTACATTTTCTCCCGGGAGTGTTTTGTCAGCACCACTTTGTAGCCATGGCAGCGAGCATGGAACACTTTTTTGTTAATGTGGTTTCTTAATGTGATTATTAAGATACTTTACAAGTTTACTGTAGTTGCACATTTTCCGACTTGAAATTTCTTAGCCCACCCAAGTGATTGAGTTGAAGTATGGCTAACTCAAACACACAACTCTGGCAAGTTTAAACGCAGGCAATTGAAAGAGGTCATGCAACAAAGTTGGTCATAAATGGTCGCTTTGGTCGAAAACTGACTGCTTCGGTAAGCTGCTCACAGATTTTCTCTGGCTCAGGAATCAAAAAATCTAGTTTTGTAAACATCACATCAGGGGTGCCACAGGGCTCAGTCCTAGGGCCTCTTTTATTTTTGGTATATATAAATGACATTTGCTCAGGAATTGATTCTAATATACAGTTGTTTGCAGAAGACTGCGTCTTGTACAGGAAAATTAGAAATGTAGGTGATGTCGCCTTGCTACAAAGTGACCTATCGCATGTTCAAGAATGGTGTTCAACATGGAAAATGACATTAAATACCAAAAAATGCGTTCATGTTACTTTCATGCGTAAAAAAACTAGAGTAGCCTCAGAGTACACAATTAGCAATAGTACAGTAACACAAAAACCACAGTACAAATACTTAGGTGTAACTTTTTCAGCCGACTGCTCATGGAATACTCATGTTGATTTAATTGTTGCGAAGGCCGCCAAGACTTTAAACATTATACAGCGAAACCTGAGACATGCGCCGGCATGCTTAAAATCAACGGCGTATTCTACATACATTCGCCCTATGCTTGAGTACGCCTGCGCCCTGTGGGACCCCTGGCAAAATAATTTAAGTGATAAAATTGAAAAAATACAGAACAGAGCAGCACGGTTTGTACTGTCGATACTCCAGAAATGACAGTTGTACAAATATGAAAAATGAGCTAGGATGGGAATTACTCTCATCCTGTCAAAGGAGACTACGGTTAAAGCTCCTGTATCAAATATACCATGATAAAACCGGCATCCGAAAAGAAATGTACATTCACAGTCCTCATTATGTATCTTCGCGAAATGATCATTGTTTCAAGATTGTAGAACACCATACTAAATCTAATTTGTATGCAAATTCGTTTTTTGTTCGTTCCATCAGGGAATGGAATCGCTTGACAAATGAACAAGTGTGCTGTGTTAATGAAGATGTGTTCTTTTTGACATTGTAATGTCAATGAAGATGCTGTGCTAATGAAGTGTGCTGTGTTAATGAAGATGTGTTCTTTTTGACATTGTAACCCCCCTGCTGCAGCGCCTACGGGCTAAGCGGGGTAACCTTTGAATAAAGAATAAAAATAAAGTGGTGCAGGAACATGACGTAGAAATACTTGTGGCAACAGGCTGCCAATCATTTTATGCGACCATGGTTGTGAAAAGCAGCGAAACATGTAGACAGAAGCAATCACGTGTGTGACAAAGGGCAAGCCATGTTCACCAGTGAGGACATAGGTTGCCTTGAGTAGCTCGATGGTTGCAAGTAGCGAATTTCTGTCAGCCGCTGGGATGAGCCTCACCTTACACATGTGTACAAGCTCATGTAAATTAAATAAGCCTGCTACATATGTTCAAATAATGAAGTTCTACTAGAGCTATGTCATACCTGCCATGGGCAAGTTTTAAAACTCTGTTCACATGCGAAGTGAGGTAAGGAACATTGATTTCTGTGTTCAAGTAACTGAGCTGAACAAGTACAACTGTGCTATCTGGCTTAGGCAAATTTTTAAGGATTAAAAACGCTCAACAATAACAAATGAAACAGAGCAATGCAGCTGCTATACTTTGGATGTCATGTAAGGTAAAACTAGTGCACTGAAACCACAAGATATTTGTGCATCATGACAGTGTGAAGAATAAGCTGAACGCAAGTGGCAGTAGTGTGGGTGAAGTGCCCTTAAATCAGACCAAGGTCGATCATATGAGAATACAGCTTGCTTTACAAGAACATTTCAAAGATCCGGATCAGTGGCCGTGCATTGCAGTCAAAACAAAGCGCACATCGTAACTACACACAATTACGTTGCATTAACGTGCTGTTGGAAAAGATTTGAAACACTTTTGCAACCACTGATATGTGCTAATCTAAGTATTTCCCAAAGCGAGCGATCGTGTGACAGCGCATTTTCACGCATGATTTTGTTACAACTTGCCATGAAAGAGACTTTAATGGGGCCATGCAACAATTAGTGAACTCAAAAGGGCGATGATCAGTGCTAGAAGCTTCTGCGCATGTGTGAAGCAAGTCTTATTCCCTGGTGTGTTGCACACACCAGGGAATTCTCAATTTGGTTTTAAACACAGCTGTGACAGTGCCCACTCTTCTTTCAACAAATGATGCCACATGTGGCACCAACTATGTCAACAGAGATATGCACACATTTTCTTTATTTGTTCAGTTCAAAACAAACAAACAAAGCATAGCAGATAAACTTTGCACAACCAGGCCATCAGCGAACACTATTTCTGTCCAGAGCCAAGTAGTCAGTGACTCCAGTGTCGTCATTTGTTGAAAGAGCGGGCGTTTTCCAGCTGTGTTTGAAAGCAAATTGCGAATTCTGTAGTGCGTGCAGTGCAATAATATTTAGCTCACATGTTCAGGAGAGCCTCCACGACCGATCTGAACCGTTGTTTGTGTTCAAAGCGCCGTAAAGACAGCTACTTGCGCCTAAATGAGAGATTGCGTAACAGAGGCACAGTTTAAACACGTTCAACTCTACTAGCAGTTCGCGTTCGGCTGCTGCGAGAAACTGCGCCACAATTTTCAGGGCGGCCCAGGTATATCGCTCTCGAGCCTGCAGAAACCGCCATCACTCCCGCTAGCAGTCTGAACATATCATAGTGTCTATACTCCAGTGACATGCAGCAACTATCTTACGTGAAACCTACGATTCCTGCTGTCCGGATCGAGCCCATAAGAAATGCTACGCCACGCACACCTACCGGGTCGGTCGGGAGATTGAGGCTCGGCACCGCGCCTCTCTTCAACACGTACTTTCTATGGAAAGCGTGGAACCCCACTGCTCGCATCACCTCCGGGTTTCGAACATAATCGTCGGAGGAAAAGTGCCGCCGACATACGTATATGTCTGTTTTTAGCGCCGAAGAAAGCACACCGATGCGCTGCAACCACATGTGCCGTAGCTTGGCGTCTTGGGGCACCCGATGGGTCGTTATGCCGTTGCTGTCCCCCTCGCAGCCGTAAACAACACATCGACGATGTTTCCACCGAGACATCCTAATACGTGCTAGACGCAAGCGTCAGCGAGAGCTTAGTCCGAGCTGACCAAACGTAGTTCATGAACGCAAAACGGGCATCTTGCTTGGACCCTTGGATCGGTGCTCGCGGATAAATGCCGCGCTGCCGCCACCTGCCGCCCCGACACCGGCGGCCAGCCACACAGGTAATAAGGAAAAGATATGCGATTTTAATCGCTATGCTTCTTCAAAGTACACAACCAATGCGCCGCCATTGCCAGCTGACGTCCAAGGTGGATTGGCTTGACCTGACTTTAACTGAATAACCTTTGTGTGTGTATGTGTGTGTGTGTGCGTGTGTGTGCGCGCGCGCGCTTTGTGTACTTGTGAAAACAGTGTTTTCCTTTTTTTGCATGACCGAAATACTGGAACGAAGAACTATGTATACATATTTTTCCTGTGGCGTTTCATCAATCATGATTGAAGACCTACGCGCTTTGCGGATAGTGGTCATGCGCTAAAATCGCCTCTGTCAAGTCCGGAAGAGTTTAGTACATCGTCGGATGACATCGCCCCTTTCATTTTTGGGGCATTAGCTTCACCAGTTTCATAGTCCTGGAGGCTGTGACGTCATCGCGTATACGCTCTGCTCGAAGCGTCTACCCGTTTCGGTTTCGGTTTGAACACGTTGTTCATTCGGAAATTTAAAGTTATCCGTGAGTTTCTGAGCAACTTGAATGACCCTGGCTACTCCACGACTATCAGTACTATTGGAAAGCAGCGATATCAGAATATGTTGGAAAAACCGCCGGAGTTGCGGTCGCATATCGTTGGTCCCGCGTCGTAGAGTACATATCCTACGCCCCGAGTAGCTGCTCGGTTGGCCGCGCTGCTGATTTCTGTCGGTCGCCGACGGCATGCACGTGCTGTGATGCGCTGCTGTGTCTGCATTTGATTGGACCATTGGTGCTTGACCTTATTTGGCAAAGAAAAATGGCAAGGCGCTACACGGCCGATTGCTGACTGTCGCCAACGCGCGGCTACGAGTAACGCAAATTTCCATGGCTACGTACTACAACGGTGTCCGGGATGACCTCGTGGTGTGTCCCTACAACGGGCAGCACAAGGTGAAGAGAGGTCGCCTGGACATCCACATTTCAAAATGCCGGAAGAATATACCCCGATGCCGACTTAGGCCATGTGCCTTTAACCCTGGTCACAATGCTCCGGCCACCACGGAGGGATATCGAATGCATCTGGCGACTTGCCCCGACCGGTCGGCCACGCACTTGAGCACGGCGACCGGGGTCGACAGCCCATACGATCCAGTTTCGGCACCGGTAAGGGCGAATCCTTTTGACCATGAACCTGAAGAGAGGTGGGATGTAGACGCCGGACCTGCCGTCGATCCCTGCCGGCCCACGGTTGCCCCGACCTTTCGCACCGTCCAGGGCATGACCCCGTCTGAGCGACGGCGGCACTACAGCTCACTGAGGGCGAACGGCCCCCCAGTGATTTATGTTCCTGCTGAACACGCACAAACGCCAACCGTGCCCGCGGCACAGACACTTGGAAAGGGGGACTGCGCGGACGAGGAGGAACAATGGGATGAGGCTCCCGAGCTCGAGCCAGCGACATTGGGACCGCAGCCCGTGCAGGCTGGAGTCCAGCATGTGTGCACCCATGGAGCCCAGACAGAGAGCAGCTCTTTGTGGAGCAGCCAGCCACATTACGACCAGGCTGAAGTGAGCCGTCCCCGTGGTAATCAGGCCCAGATGACCGGTCATTCGTGGACTGCTGTGCAGGCTGACCAGGCCGAACCCTGCCAGCCCTCATGTGCCCCAGCCAGCCGTCCTCGTTTCGACCAGGCCACCCAATACCAGACTGGCCATAGCATCCGAGCTGAAGCCGTTCAGCACCGTAGTGTCCAGCAGACCCCAGCCAGAAATCTCTGGTTTGAGCAGGCAGGCTACCACCGTGATGCCAAAGCTGTGGAGGCACAGACCACCCAGTACAAAGCCAGCCAGCACCAGGTTGGTCAGGCTGCCCTCCCGAGGAGTGTCCAGTGTGAGGTTAGCCAACCGCGTTCCCAGAACCCTGGTCGCCGTCCTACCTTTAACCAGACAGTTTGGCCCCGTGGTACCCAGATTGGCTGTCCAACAGCGTTTCAGGGTGCTGCTAGCCACCAGCATGGCATGTCCCAAGCAGAGGTCGCCTGTTCAAAGGCTGTCCTTGCCAAACCTGGTCAGAACTGCACTGGAGAAGCTCAGGTCAATCGTCCTTGCACTAACCAGGCAGCCCATCCTGCCCAGACCCAGGCCAACCAGTACCAGAATGCCCAGGCTACTCAGGCTCAGACTGGCCACTTGTGGACCACCCAAGCTGTCCAGAGTTTGGCAAGGCATCCACAGTCTGCCCAGACATCTAGTGCCCAAGGCTGCAGTGCCCTGCCTGCACCAAGGGCCATTGATGTGCATGCCCTCGCACGTAAGCTGATGGGGCTCAGTCCAACTTGCCACTCACCAGACTGCGACTAAGACGCTGCAACTACCTGGCTTGTGTGTGCTTCTTTTTTGCTTGTTTAACTTCATTATACTTGTTTAACTTCATGTTTTGTAGTTCGTCTCCATCATTGCTAAAGAGCACAATGTCGTCTGCAAACCTTAAATTGCCGAGACATTCTCCGCCTATTCTAATTCCCTTTTCTTTCCAGTCTAGACGTTTGAACACTTCTTCTCGGGCTAGCAGCAAATAGCATTGGGGAGACTGGATCGTTTTGTCTGACCTCTCTCTTGATCGGAATTATCCTGCTCCTCTCTTGGTAGGAGTAGTGCGGATGTGCAATCTTTGTAGATGTTACTTATGGTTTGCATGCATATGTCGTCAGGTGCCCGTTGTCAACACAAAGCTGCTAGAACTGCTTGTATGTCTATGGCGTCGAATGCTTTCTTCTAGACTATAAAGGCCATTTAAAGAGGTTTGTTATAATGGCTGTGGTCCATTGTTAAGTAACCTTTCCCGACACCAGCTTGCTCTCTGGCTTGTCGAAGTCGAGTTTTCGCTTATCCTAGCAGAAGTTGCTCTGATAAATAGCTTGCATATTACTGGGAGTAGGCTAATTGGCCTGTAATTGGTCCTGTATGTCCCCTTTCTTGTTTATTAGGATTATATTAGCGTTCCTCCAGCTGCGCAGTTTTTTTCAAAGTGCTGAGTGTTTTTTCGTAGAGTTGTTTAACTGTAGAGTGATTTACCAAGTTCTGTTCATGTAATGTTGCTATCTGATTTTGCAGAAGCACAAATGTAATATGTACAAGTACATAAAGTTTATTGACCTAACAATTGTGTCACAATGAAGGTGGCCCCCAGGCCTAGCCTTTTCGCCACAGCCTCGGCATGTCTAGCAGCACGGACATGGGTGCTAAGCACTGCAACTGACTGTAGTATTACTTCTTCCATTTTTGTAATTCTATGTACTACACTCTTGCAATAGCCTTGGATAGTGTTGCAGTATTTGAAAATCAGTAAATAGATGTTACTTCAGTGTTTGCGCCATGTGAGAGCACAACTATTGCAGCGCGCTTAACCATGTCAAGTAATGTATTGAAACGTCATGAGCTTGACGTTACCAGAGTCCTTCAGTGCTTCTCTGGTCACGACACTCCGCCCGCTGTTTCGCACAGGGACAGAGAGGCACCACCGCTAGAGCAAGGGAGCACTGTGAAGAAGGGGGCATGCGTCCGCGCACACTGTGCGCTGCGGCAGCGGCTGTGGCAGTTCAAGGCAGTTCTTTTATCATAAATTGCACTGCGGTATTCGACTATCACTCGTGTTTTATGTGGTGACAGACGATGTGGTTGTTGCAAAAGAAGGGATGAATTGCTTCAGCTACATGCAAATAATTCGGAGAGGAAAGGCAATTGTTGTCTAGAAAGTGTCGGTTTCTACGTATGATATGCTTTACTTTGTATTCGTGCTGCAGGTATAAGCACCATGCATTTCCGAAATAAAATCAGTTAATTGTGACCACACGTCCTGTCGTAGTTGTTGTCCCTGCCATTTTAGTGCCATTGCTCTAATTACTGCGGTCAGCTAGGCTCATTATTCCGAGGACATACCCTGAGGCTTTGTCGTTAAACGAAATAAAACAAGCGCACAGGCTCACAAGCATATTGCTTCTGCACAATCAGTTACAAGTGAAAGACAAAATGAGGCAAAATTGCTCAAATACATGTGAAATCAGAGAAGTTCCCAATTGCATATAAAACTTGAGTCTAATGTATTCTAATACAGCTGTTTGCGAACATGGCACTGTTGCAAAGCAATAACTGTAAAGAAAATAAAAATGATATGGACAGTACCTCGAAAAATTTAGCAGTGCTTGAACTAAGACGGGCATTGCTCAACACAGCAAAGCTGGTCGATTTTGATGTGATTTTGCTAGGGGGGTCCTACTTGTCCTTGCTAGGTCTTGCCAAGTTCACTTGGCAACCTATTTAGTCTTAGCTCAATTGGGCTTGCCTCAATTAGTCTTACCCGATTAGGCTCGTATTAATTGATACTGCTTAGTTTGGCTTGTCATACACATCTTGATTAGGCGTAGTGTAATCATACCTGACTTAAATATTGCATGATTATTCATTAAGTTTAGCCTCGTCAGCATCAGCTTCATTAGTGTTCACCTAGTTAGCCATAACATAATAACCATGTCTAAGTTACTGTAATTTTAGTTAAACGTGTCTATCTAGTTATATCATAATTACACTTAAAATAATATATTACTGCTTAATTAGTCCTAGATTAAGCATATCTTGATTAGGCGTGGGTTTGATCAGTAATAACAGAATTATGCTTAGACTGTATAGTTGGAGCCCAACTTGTCCTAACCTAACTAAAATTGGTCTATTTAGAGTTCGCTTAACTCGGCATGACTTGAATAAGCTAAGGCTAATTTAGCGTTAATTAGGTGAAATTTAATCAGTCATACATAATTAGGCTTGATTAGCTCATCTTATCAAGCTTAAACTGGCTTCACTAGCTTGGCATGGTTATACTAACAATGCATAGCCTAGTGGAGCTTTTTCTAGATTCCTCACGGTTTAACAAAAACCTTAAACAGCGTCACTGTTAAAAGAGCAATTTAGAAAAGATGATGTGTTCACTGAAAATAGTGACAGGAGACGTTGGAAGGCGGCAGTGTATCAGCCTTGCACAACGAAACGATTGCTTCGAATATGGCCTGTGGCGTGAAAACGTTTTTTTCGCACACTTGGATGTATATAGAGTCGACCACAAAGCCGCCAGATTTTTGTTGTAGTCGTGCTTGTCGTGCTTGTTTGCGTCCTCCTGCTTGTTAGCATCACTTGGAAAACAAAACGAGATCATTTCACTCGTATATCTCTGTTCCCAGAGCCACAACGCGGCACGCAGCAAGTTTTCGGCATCACGGCTCACGTGAGCTACAGACTACACTGCCTAGAATATATACTACATTCTGACAGTATACATGAACAGTCCCAGTGTCGTTGCACACAATTCCTAAATCTACATTTTGAGTGAAACTGGATAAAAGATGAACACTGATGGAGGCGAATTTCTTGGGCAAGCGACGATCCTCAAGCAGTGAGCAGCCGGCGCAGCTCTCGTCTGGCCGCCCCCTCCTTGCCCCTTCCGTAGTCCTGGCACCGCTTCTCGGGCTCTGTGGCAGCACAGCGAGCTCTTCTCACGAGAAAGGAATTGATGGACTCTGATGATACTTAAGAATTCCAATCCCTTAGACAGATTCCATTTTGAAGAGACCATACAGTATACAAGTTTAAATGAAATATCACGATGATATACAGTAATGAGCGAAACTGTTTCTCCATGACCACAGTCAAAAAACTTCCACGGTCACCTTAATTTTCACTTGCCTTGAATGGTGCTAGCATGTGGTGCACTCTTAGTCGAATGAGGCGGACATTTTCTATGGGTTGACTTGAGGTGGGCTGGCTGATAGCTGCATATCTGCAATGCGGTCCTCACCTACCTTCATTTAATTATTAAAGCGAAGCTCGAAGGTGGGGCTGCTGTGGTCGTCCTGCCAAAACTCCCAGAAAAATAGAATACTCGGGGCCCTCTACGGAGTGGTGGAGAAACTAAAGCATTAGTGCCATCCACGTCATAGACGGCACACTGAACTGTGAAAACTTGGTTACTGGTTCTGGGATTTGAATTAGGGTCCCCACCGCCTAAGTGCAAGTGTCTTGACCACCACTTCACATGCTTGCGAGTCGACATACCTGAGCCGTATGATCACCTTGCATTTTGTGCACCGTAACGAGAAAAAGAAAAGTATTCGGTTACATACACACCGCTATCTCCTTTCCCCCATTTTCATGACAGGAAATTCCGAAAAATATTTTCTAATTACCATGGTGCTAATGTTATGCTCTGGTATCACACTTCATGCATGCTCTATAAGTTTGTTTTCTATATGGGTTTTATTTTCCAGATTTCCTTTTAATTTCCTTTATAACCTGCATCCAGGGGCTAATCAAGGGTGCTGAGCACAAAAAAAAAAAAAAAGAAAGGAAAGGAAAATGATGTTGCCAGCTGCTAGTGCCACAAGAGACTATTCCAGTCCATGATTGTACTTGGAAAAAATGAGTAGAACAGCTCGTGAAGTTGACTCTTTTTTCAGCCAATGTTTCAACAAGTGAAGGTGCCTTCACCAGTGTAGAGACAAGTACGTTTTTCGAAGTGCTAGGCTCCAGGAACATTCCCTGTTCTTCATGGTTTTCAGTGACCCCTTTATCAACTCAAGAGAGGACTGGGTATCCCGTACATTATGCAATGCTCTGTAAGGCAGTTTGACAGATGAAAAGACAACTAAACACATCACTGTTACTCTGGGTAACTTAAGGTGGTGTTCTTAAACACCGCTTTGGTCTTACAGTAAACGCAGTGGAGTACAAGCGGTGTCACAAGGTCGATCCCCTCCTTCGAAACTCGCGTCATCATGGAGAATTTGCACTGAACGATGGAGAATATGCTGTCAGCATGCCTAAATTGTGGATTCATTGTGCGGCCCTCGGTATGTGGCGTGGCCTCTTCGAGCCTGAGCAACGTACCGTGGCAAGTGGATGGCACAACATTTTCAGTGATGCGCAATTTGAGGTTTGAACCTGGTCTTGAAAACTCTTCTCAGTGCAGCTGTTTTTCCAAGAGTATTTCACCGACCACCAGCTGTTGCGGTATCAGTGTCCGTACTCTACCATGTTGTGGGCGAAGTGAGTGTGTCGCACTGTTTTCACCTTTTG
Source organism: Hyalomma asiaticum (assembly GCA_013339685.2). NCBI lineage: Eukaryota > Metazoa > Arthropoda > Arachnida > Ixodida > Ixodidae > Hyalomma > Hyalomma asiaticum. Next base: position 21,156,615 of record CM023486.1, read on the forward strand.
TGTCCAGTCCTAGTTAATTTTCGGAACGGGCTGTACAGTATTTACGAAACTTGGCCGGAGCGGCCAGTACTGTCGGCAGACGTCACAACAACGCAACTGGTCTCCCACCACACCAAGCGGTTCGTTCCGAGCCCTTAACGTTTGCACTCAAACGTGAATAATCACCAAGGTTTAAAACTTCATCATATCTCGTCAGAGGCAGTGCCAAGCTCGATCTCTGACCACCTTGCCGCGTCTGCGAACCGAGTTAGCGCCTCTCCTGCCCTCTCTTCTTTGTTCTCCCGTTAAATACCTCCCGTCGTTTCTGCGATCGCCTTCTATGACCAACCCACATGCAGCACTGCGCCAATAAAACACGTGTTCATTCTCTCCATGAGAGCCTATGGTTACGCCTTCGCGTTCCCACACTTCGAACCACTCGCTGCACCGAGCTTCTCCAAAAGATCGCGTCGGGGACTACTCCTGTAATGGGTTAGCAGAACTTCGCATCAGGCCCAAATTGCCATTCTATTTATACCGGGTGGCATGCATCCAAGCCGCCGCTTCAACAGGACTGCCTGACAGGTCTATTGTCGTCAAAAGCACTCCTGTTCATTTCCACAGAGCGGTCATCTCCCCAGAACGGGCGACCCCTTGGCGACAGGTTGACCGCGCAGAAAGGTCAAAGGATTAGTTCGACAGCAAGCCGCCGCCGTTCTTGCAAGCTGCTCTCTCACTTTTGTTCCTTTATCGGATGCCGAGCCTCCCCCCCCCCCCTCCCCGAAAATGCTCTACAGTGGAGAAACCCGCCACCCGTCATGTCCCCTCGGTTGGTCAGCTATGTACGTCACGGCAATTGCCGACCGCAGGCGTTGTGGGAACAAAGCCGTCACCTACTCTTCCCCGTCGATCTACCGCTGAACATACCAGTCCTGTCTCTGCAGTAGGTGTCGCCACCGTAACGTCGATCATAGTGCTAACGTGGCCTTCACTGTTTGGAACATCCATGGCGACTCTTTCGAGCAGGCCAAGATTAGGTTTTGAACATTGCCGTGACTTTCACCGATGCCGAAGTCTAGAGCAACGAGTGTATGAAGTCCCTCATTGGGCATTCGCTATGGATGGTGCCTGCTGCAAGGAGGCATCAAGAGAAGCAGCGACTATTAGGCTCGTTCGGTGTCCACCAATGAACTGATATTCAATTTTTCTTCTGTGCCTTTGTTACGAGATTGTGCCAGAGGCACCTAACGCATGTAGCACGCCCGTCCGCAGAGAGTTTGCACGTAAAGCCAGTGAGATATGCTCTCGCCAGACACGAGCGCAGCCCAGACGTTGGCAGTATGCTTGCGCTGTATGGTTTCACCACCGAACACCTCACTTCCATCACTTCCGCCAGTGCTGTACTTAGAATTTCGGTCTATTGCCTATGGCGTTACCAGAACGTGTAATTGTGTAGGGGAAGTGGGCGGGGCACAGAATACGGAGTTAGTGGTTAGATGGAAAACCTTTTGGGGGGGCGTGGTGGTCCAAGTAGCGGAGGGGGGTGGCTGCATAAATCCCAGACCTCCGCTGCATTGCCTACGATGAGGTCGGTAAACAGCGTAGCGTGGCCAGTAATTGTGGCCAAGTCAGTAGGCCGCTCGAGGTAACCAATGAAGCTCATTTGTAAGCAATCTACGCATCTTCCAAGCCTGTAATTTTGCATGCATTATGGAAGTGTGCAAAAGTATGTACCTGGCAATTTCGTTGAGGTCCATTGACCTGCTGGAGTTTTGGTTACCATAACATGAGATGTGTCAGTTTTTCTTTATTTGATTGTTTTGTTTCTTTGTTGTGCTAGGTACTGCTTGGATCTTAGAACTACATATTGCCACTATGCATCATCCCCAAATGAGTAGCTTTTCAAATGAACATTATGTGATACACACATGTGCATATATGTATGTGTGTTTATCGGCATAAGATCATCTGTCTTACTCTCTCATATTACAATAATAAAGAAATCCTATGTTAGCATAGCGTATTGCAATATTGACTATACATCGATTAGTAAAATTGGTAATTCAGGTGTTAATTAGCCAATTATATATACACTCTCTCATGCTAGTGATGTCTGGTGCCTGGATTATTCGAGCTAAATGTGGAGAATCAAGCTGCCACTTGCGGTTCATAAAATGTTATATTGCATAAAAATAAGATGGTGTATGTGTGTGTGTGTGCACGTGTATATGTATATGTATTGATAACTGCGAGTAGCGGCTCAAGTGCAACAGACAGTCATGAACTTGAGTACGAGTGGCGGTGACAGTGAGCGGCTGACTGTCAGACAAAAGAAGTGGTTGGTTCACCAAGTTCTTTTGGTACCCATTATTGGTTGGTTCCCATTATTCTTTTTATTCCTTTGTAAAATAAATAAAACGATTTTTTTGGCCATCCCGTCAAAATATTACCCTGAGAAGGGGGTGTGGTGGTCTGTCATTCCAACCCCCCCACTTTTCACTTTCAGTATAGGAGTTTTAAAAAAGAAAGGAGGGGGGGTGGGGGGGTGCTTAGAATTGAATAAATAGGGCATACACTTACTCACTCACTCCTTCTCACACACACAGCATGACAACAGTGATGGGCGATTCCAACAGCAGAGACCTAGTTGAAGTGTCCATATGATTGCTTGCGCAATCGAAGCAACGTTCATCTTTGTTAGAGCTTCAGCGTGCACAATCCACCTGTAGTATCCAAAGTCCATTATGCCGCATATACAACAGTGACTGCACTTTCACTTGCTGCGTGTTTCACGCTGTTCTTGTTCATAGTTGCTTGTAAGTTGCCAATAAAGTTGTCTTGCGCACTTATCTTTGCTGATGTTTTATTCTTCTGCTCTTAGGGATCTGCAGAATACCTGACTGAACAACTAATGACTGCGCAGCTGTGAAATTCAGTTACAACCAGGCATTCGGAAGTTAACTCAATGCTACCCACGAAAACCTTAAAATCAAAAATCTTTTTACGGTGGTGTAAGAATTTTCAAGCTTCCAGAAAACTACATGCATGTCCCATTGCATTCCGCCCTATGCATCAGCCTTGTTGAGATTATTGCACACCAATCAGGAATTTGTAAGCACTGTACAGCCTAGCTGGCGTGTACGCTTATTTACGTGGGCAAGGCTGGCAGACCGCTTGTACAACCTACTAAAAATGTAAGAATCTTTTAGAGCCAGATAAAATGTGAGACTAAAGCAGAACATTACATCATCGCAAGAAAACCTTGCAAAGGGCTTCTTTTAAGCATCGCTTGTACCACCTGGTGACTGCTGTAGAAGCTCAAGGATGCTGCAACACCTTGGCAGCACTCATTTTGCCACCACTCCCATTCTACTGCCGTGACCAATGTCACAGATAGCTGGTTTACGCGCCAAAAAGTTACGACTACGAGACATGCCCCATAGTGGAAGGCTCTGGTGGAATTTTGACGACGTGGGGTGTTTTAAAGTACACTTGAATTTGAGTACGTGGGAGTTCTTTTAGCATTTCACCCCCGTAGATGTGCGGTTGCCATGGCCGGGATTTGATCCTGTGACCTCGAGCTTTGCAGTCGGGCACCCTGCCTGCTAAGCTACCATGGTGAGCGACTCATATCGCAGAGTTGTCTAAAAAAGAAAAAAAGATATGCTTGCAGGTAACTCAATGACCCATATCATGTTTAAAAGCTTTAGAACAACTAGTGACACAGGTTCTATTAAAGTGGCCCTTCATTACCTTCTCCGAGTAATTCTCAAGTGACGTCACTTGAGGAACTCGTTGCCTCACCACAAATCACCTGCCCCAATGTTTTTCCAAATTCCTTAGGTACATGTATATTCACAAAGTTACAGCATCAAGTTTGAGGGGAGTTCTATCATCTGAGTGCATTCATTCTTCTTTCGTCCTGACAAGCACAGTGGAACCTACGCCGAGGTGGATGAATAAGGGTCAAGAAGACACACCAGTGTGTGCTATGACCTTGAACATTCTTAAAGACCCACAGTCTTTCTTGGGATACTTGAACGCATAAATTTCGGTTATTCTGTTTGTCTGCTCTCACACGATTCAGCCACCCGGACAAAGTTTAAGCAGTTGCTTAACGCCCAGCCATCTTGAACCGGTATACTGCGTTCATACTTGTGAACATAGTCGATCAAAAAGCAAATATTACGCATATCTGAGGCACAACGTCAATACGTATTAGGTGGTGCGTTCCCTTACTGGAATGTACACAGATACGTAATTCTAAAGACCCTATATTGTTTCTTAGGCTGCGCTAAAAATGCGACGCTATGCACGAAAAAGGCCTCTGCCGACGATTTGGTGCTGCCACTTGGCAGTTGCCCAGGGATTCTGCACAAGCTCATGTTTCCCGAGGGCGCTGCCAGATGGCGTCCATATTTTATTTATTTATTTATTTGTTTATTTAGGAATACTGCAGCCCTTAAAAGTCCCAGGCAGGAGGGGAAAAGTACAAACAAAAAGTACAAGTTGTGCAGGTATCAAGAATTACACACAAGGAGGATCTATACAAAGCAACAAAAGTGACACTACCAACAAGTAAACAAGCAGTGAAAAATCTGATACAAGGAAAAAGATAAAGAATGTATACATAACTATATAATCAATGTACAATGGTGCCAGCAAAAAAACAGTGGTGCACAGTATTGAAACAGAAAGGGCTAGATTTAAGATGTAATGGATGTGATAGAGTCGGTGTTGCTGAGTGCTCAGTGTTGCTGAGTCCGTGTTGCTGAGTGTCGCTGGAGTAGCAAGCTAGGCCATTAAGCAGGCTAACATCTCCGGATTCATCAATAAAATATTCCCTCTCTCTGTCTCTCGGCTACTGTTCGAGGGAAAAAGGAATAGTTAAATATGTTGGTTCTGGAATTGTAAGATGTTAATGTAGCAGAGTGGCGATGTCTCACGCGGCGTATTACGGCCGGCAGAAGACTACCGTCTTTTGACGACATTTGCAGCAAAGCACGCAGCCAATATATGCGGCCATTTTTTTCTTTTGTTTTTCTTTGAATGTATTCGTGCATCCACAGTGATGATAAGATTGCCGCCAGGGTCTCTGCGGGGACGGAGCTGCCCTATGGCATCCCCGCCGAAGAATCCAGCAATGATAGTTTCTACACACCCCCTCCCCCATTTCATAGTCAATGCCTGTCTCCTCGAGTGCTCCTCTGAAGGAAGAGTGGGTGCTTTCCAGATGTATTTTGAAACCAAGCCGCAAGTTCCCAGCAGCATGTAATGAAATAATATTTGGCTGACATATTCACAGGAGCGTGAACGATTGATTGGTGGTCAAGCTTTCTTGCTTTGTTCGAAACAGTATTTCAGGGCCCCTTTAGTTAATGTTAAAGGAGTAGTGACACCAATTTTCGAAGCTGAGTTTAGTGCACCATACAACTCTCCCATATGCGTAGACAGCTCTGAGCAAATGTTAAACTCAGGAAATGCTGATTAGATATTTTAATTTGACGTCAAAGTCAATTTTTACATGGCGTGCCTACTGACATCGACACTAGTGTGACACCAGGCTACAGTACATATTTTGGTGACTTCATGCAGCAGTATGGCAAGTTGTGATGACGTCAGGTACAAAGACATGCAAAATGGCCATTTGTGTGCCACTCTCGGTCGTCTGCTGTCGTCGCCGGTCAGTCGCCGTAGTTGAGAGCGCCCGTGAAGCGAGCGAGCGAAGTCGAATTACCCTCCGATCGTCGTGTGTGTACGCGTATAATCGGAAGGCAAGCTCGCTGTGGTGCCGGCAGTTTGCCCCATGAAATGCCGCAGAGGTCTCGGAGGCCACCTTAACTTATCGCATGGGCTCCAGAGCCAGGCCGACACCCACCGTGCGTGCCGTACGTTGCATATTGCACTGTGCCGAAACATTTGCTGTCGTCGTGGAGTCGCTATACAAAATTTTGTACATCGTTGACGCCGCACTTGCTGCAGGCACTGTGCGCGAGAGACCACTGGGCGAAAACGATATGCGATCGCGACGCGCCCCTTTAAAGGGCAACTCCGGCTATTTTTCATTGTCGGCTGATCTCAATCAAATTTTCTGTATATGTTCTCCACGGTGCTGCAATAATCTGCGCCAGCCAGGCGGTGGCAATTCATTTAGTTTTCCTGAATATGAATTTTAAAATTTCTTTAGCGGATTCCAGCGCGAGCCGCCCTGAGTTTTTGACGTCTTTATGATGCAACGCTGCCTACCCGAGCAAGCGGGCCGTCTAAAGCTAAACGGCGATGCTTCAGCGCTAAAATCGCCTCTGTCAAGTCCGGAAGAGTTTAGTACATCGTCGGATGACATCGCCCCTTTCATTTTTGGGGCATTAGCTTCACCAGTTTCATAGTCCTGGAGGCGGGGAGGCCGGGAGGCTGTGACGTCATCGCGTATACGCTCTGCTCGAAGCGTCTACCCGTTTCGGTTTCGGTTTGAACACGTTGTTCATTCGGAAATTTAAAGTTATCCGTGAGTTTCTGAGCAACTTGAATGACCCTGGCTACTCCACGACTATCAGTACTATTGGAAAGCAGCGATATCAGAATATGTTGGAAAAACCGCCGGAGTTGCGGTCGCATATCGTTGGTCCCGCGTCGTAGAGTACATATCCTACGCCCCGAGTAGCTGCTCGGTTGGCCGCGCTGCTGATTTCTGTCGGTCGCCGACGGCATGCACGTGGCACGTGCTGTGATGCGCTGCTGTGTCTGCATTTGATTGGACCATTGGTGCTTGACCTTATTTGGCAAAGAAAAATGGCAAGGCGCTACACGGCCGATTGCTGACTGTCGCCAACGCGCGGCTACGAGTAACGCAAATTTCCATGGCTACGTACTACAACGGTGTCCGGGATGACCTCGTGGTGTGTCCCTACAACGGGCAGCACAAGGTGAAGAGAGGTCGCCTGGACATCCACATTTCAAAATGCCGGAAGAATATACCCCGATGCCGACTTAGGCCATGTGCCTTTAACCCTGGTCACAATGCTCCGGCCACCACGGAGGGATATCGAATGCATCTGGCGACTTGCCCCGACCGGTCGGCCACGCACTTGAGCACGGCGACCGGGGTCGACAGCCCATACGATCCAGTTTCGGCACCGGTAAGGGCGAATCCTTTTGACCATGAACCTGAAGAGAGGTGGGATGTAGACGCCGGACCTGCCGTCGATCCCTGCCGGCCCACGGTTGCCCCGACCTTTCGCACCGTCCAGGGCATGACCCCGTCTGAGCGACGGCGGCACTACAGCTCACTGAGGGCGAACGGCCCCCCAGTGATTTATGTTCCTGCTGAACACGCACAAACGCCAACCGTGCCCGCGGCACAGACACTTGGAAAGGGGGACTGCGCGGACGAGGAGGAACAATGGGATGAGGCTCCCGAGCTCGAGCCAGCGACATTGGGACCGCAGCCCGTGCAGGCTGGAGTCCAGCATGTGTGCACCCATGGAGCCCAGACAGAGAGCAGCTCTTTGTGGAGCAGCCAGCCACATTACGACCAGGCTGAAGTGAGCCGTCCCCGTGGTAATCAGGCCCAGATGACCGGTCATTCGTGGACTGCTGTGCAGGCTGACCAGGCCGAACCCTGCCAGCCCTCATGTGCCCCAGCCAGCCGTCCTCGTTTCGACCAGGCCACCCAATACCAGACTGGCCATAGCATCCGAGCTGAAGCCGTTGCGCATGGTTTATGTAACGAGGGCTGGGTGGGACATTTTCAGTGTCGTAGTGCAACCAAACTATGCTTGCATGTACTGCTTGCTGTCACACCACCCTTATTAGTTTGGGAAAGCTAGCTTTACAATGCTAAGAATGGTCTACTGACATTTCACCATATCAGACATTTCGTATTGTTAAACATGCCACCTTGCTGGCACAGTTCAGGATTGAAGTTTTTGAATTATACGACTTCTGGCCAAGGAGGTGTAAAATTAAATATTCTGGAGTGAAGATTTCGTGCTAAATGTAAAGCTGGTGCGGCTGCCATCTTACTCAGGGAATCGATTAACAGCACCCAAATAGCACAAAATAAAAAGCGGTCTTCCTCACGCTTCTTAACCCCGTTAAAGCGGTCAACTTTGCTAGACAGACACTGCTTGATGTGCCTCTTTGTGCTACGGGTGCTGGAGTAAAACTTGACCGTCGTGAAAATTTTCGTGCAATATCGTGGCATTGATACTCGGTCAATGGTACTTTATTGATCCTAAAACAATGCGCTTGTACGTTACAATTACTCTAGAATTTACTTTAACAGATCAAGGACGCTTGAAATGATGCTGTTTTCTAGACAGTCTGGTAAGCTTTTAGGGCTGAACCATAGGCAAATGCCGGCTTCACCTGTCGCAGTAAGGTTCAGCGGGCGTTGCCACTCATTGCGTTGCCAGCATTTTTTTTACACCTCCTTGTTTCTGGCTCAAGTAAACTAAGCATCGGACCAGCCAGTAAATTTATTACTCGCACTGAGCAATTATTTCACTGCCATGTCTTTCCTCCCTGCAGTGAAGTTACCTGCACTAAAAGCACATTCACTTTGTGTTTCATAAATTCATGAAACAAGGAAACGCCACAAAGGGGTAATATTTGAGCGAATAGAAATTATTTGGAGACACATGAAGCGGAACACGTTATGTCACTTATCAATAATGTTGCACCAACTCGCCATTTCAGTGTGTTGTGGATAATTAAGGCATGATCAATGACTGCAGCATTACTGGCATAGCAGGGGCGGGACAGCTAAAACAGTTCTTGGAGATGGAAAGACAGACTTTTGGAACTGCACGTTAAAGAAAAAACAACAACAACAACAAAAAGAAAAACAGTAGTACTGTTTTAGTTGCAGCATAGCATAAGAAGAATTCACTTTTAGAAAACATTTTTTTTTTTACATCTAGGGCAAATAATGCTCTGCGCACGAGTTTCACATGGTAAAGGTTAATGTTGAAAAATGGCTGCAAATAAAAGAGACAATAACCATGAAGCTTGAACCTTGAACATTAGTTTGTTATATCAGAGAGAAGAAACTTTGTATGGATATTGTGTTTTCACATCAATGCTTCATCTTTTTTAAAGGCACGATTGCCTTAGACATCATTACGTTTGATTCCTGAGCCAATGAGTTGATCTACACTCAAAAGCAACACTCTAGTTACAAGGGAACTCTGGCGGGTTTTTAACCATGTTCTGATATTGGTCTTTTCCAGCAGTACTGGCAGTCCTGTGGCAGCCAGGGTGGTTCAGTTTGCTCAGAAATGCACCAATAATTTTAATTAACTGACTGAACCGTCTGTTCAAACTGAAACTGAAACGGGTAGATGCTTCGGGCAGCATATGCGATGATGTCACAGCTTCCCCGCCATCAGAAATGTGCAGCTGGTGCCATAAAAATGACAGTGGTGAGGTCATCCGACGACGTATTGAGTTATGCCGCACTGAAGTATCCCTGTTTTGCTTTTTATGGCCAGCCTGGTCATGTAGGCTGCACTGAAAGTAACAATATCAAAAACACAGGGTGGCCCGCGTGGGAACCCGCTAAAAATTTCAAAAATTCTTTTTCAGGAAAAGTAAACGACTTGCGACTACCTGGCTTAGCCTATATTATTGCATTACCAAGGAGAATGTATATTGAAAATTTCGTGGAGATCAGCGAACACTCGAAAATCGCCGGAGCTGCCCTTTAACATCACTCAGCCTTCCACGACTTTTCTGTATGCTCGTGCCAACTCTTCTGCGGTGGTGACTTCAGATACATTCGGTGTTGTGGCGTTTGTTTCAGCATCGAGCCTCTGTGGAAACTTTGTCCTAGACTGCTTGACACTCTCGAACAGATCTGCAGTCAGTGGCAATATTCATGGCACCACTTCCATAGTGATTTCAGTGACTCATTATATCCACGTTCAGTTGATGCTTGCAATAATAAGTGGCTGCTCTTCTTGGTCACCGGTGTGACGTGTACAAAACCTGTTAATGCGACACTCATTAACTTGAAGATCGTATAATTTTAACCTGTTCACTGGTTCTGGTAATACCCATTATTTAATAGTGTCAAACCCTCATTAATTAGGCTAGGCTATATTTTGGCACACCCCAGGTAGTTCAGACAACCTTCAGAGTGCACCGAGTGCAAAGCACCACAAAGGTGCGACGTGAGAAGGGCAAAAATGGCATTAACATCCAAAGGAAACAAAACAGTCCCAAAAACAGCATCGTCATCAGTGCGAACCACACGGGTACAGTCCTAGTTGCGACAAAAGCAAGGCCCTATCTTTGAGTCTCCAAAAGTAGCTACCGCAGCTGGCTACTGCAAGGTGCCGCAGTGGGAGTTCTGCGAACTTTATTTTTCCCGTGATGTGTTGAGCCTGAAAAAAGACACTGCCTGTTCAACTACAGTACAACCTTGCTATGATGAACTAATGGATACAACGAAGCGACAGTAATTTCCCTTGAAGTTCCCATAGATGATATGGATATTGCCTATAACAAACTAATGGTTATAACGAAGTAATTATGACTCCTCCCTTATACCTTGCTATAACGAGGTTTTACTGCAATATGGAAGGCTATTTTGCTCTTGCTGTTCTCAGCAAAGTGATTTACACAAGTTACTTATTTACTGGGCAGCTGATACAAGTACAGCTATTTGAAAGTAAATGTATGCCCGCCCCCCCTTTTTTTTGTGAAGTTACGCGAGCGAAAAATTCCCTCCATTTTTCATTCTGGTTTCGCGTGTGCCTTGAGGACAGGAATGGTCTGTGGCACGGCAAATAATCGCCTCGGGCTATCGATGTATCCCAAACACTTCCACTGTCATGTGGAAGTGTTCGGCTTCTGATGTTCAGAAGCCGAACTGTCTCCATCTTCAGACTCATGAAGACTGGCTGTACAGTTCTGCATGACTTAACAAAACAAGTCTTCCTTTGCTTCTTCAGACGTGCACAGTTCTTCATTTCCGAAAAAAAGAGTAATGAAATAGCCATGTCAGGCACAGCATCATGATACAATTGATACACCGTAAAACTATTTCACTACTGAGATACAAATACATTTTTTAAATGTATCTCATTAAAGAAATACAAACACTCTAAAGTACTGTCTATAAGATAGTATCATGATACTGCCAAGCCCTGATGAAGACTAGTCCACTTGTCAAAACATAGACTGCAGTGACACATCCTGTTTTCCATCATTTTCAGTGACCTGTTCGTCCCTTTCAAGCCTCCACCTTACACTGAAAATCTGTTCTCATGTGAATTCCAAGCCGCTCATGACGAGGTGTACATGCAGTAAGTGCTTGAAACAGCTGCAACAAAGCTACAAGATAGAAAAAAAGGATCCACACCTACGCTCTTGCATGTGGACGCAAGTATTAAAGACATCGGTGGTATTCTCTTTCAGCGTGACATGTCCTCACGTGAGAAGGTCGTTGCACACACAGGTCGCATACTCATAAACACAAGAAGTTACACCATCACTGAGCAAGAATGTAGCAGTACGAAGGACACCAAGATGCAGATGCACTCTCTCATTGGCCACTTCCTACAGCACCAGGTAATGGTCTTCCAAATACCTTCCATGACATGCCCTGAAACGCTCCGTCCTCACATGGTTTATCCCTTGCACCTATGGATCCACTGCCACCAGATGGCCACAATTCATTTTTGTCTCACCAGCTCGCAGACTCTCATTGTTGATGCATCGGAGAACATCTTCAAGGAGCTTTGCGGCTGCCCAACACTTGCCCTCGTCTACAGTTGATGCAGTTCAAGCTCGAGAACAACATTCCGTACCACCGTGTACATCACCCCTATGGTCAACACTTGTTGCCCATTGTGCCTCGCTTGCTTTGGGCCCATGTACTTGAGCCCTTTGTGCCAACATGACTTCTGGTCGCTTTGGCATGAATCACAGGTTGCTTCTACTGGCCTGGGTCGTCTGCTGGTGTGCCGTACATCTCTTCCTGCCCACTTTGTTAGCGTCACAGCACAGATTACACAAACGTTTGGGTTTAGTCCTCAGTGGTGGCAAGCTGTTTTATTAGACTGAAAGCTCTACCACTCCCTGTCTTGCAAGGTCACTACTATGGATGCAAGTGGCTGGTGTGATGGCGCTAACGCACTGTGCTACAACATGACTAGGCATGGGTGTAACGGCTGCTCTCTCCGCGATGAGTGTTTGCTACAAGCAAGTGATTGGAGTTGGAGCCTCGTCTGAACCCATGCGGAAGTGAGACATATCTCTGTGGGAGTCGTTATCTCTGCTCACTTCTTGGCCATGATTCAACCACTGTAAAGAGTGGTTGCCTCGGTGCCTCACTGGCCCTTTTGCGCACTCGCCCCATTCTTCTCCTTGGATTTCAGCACTCGCACGCAATTTCCTATTGTCGCACGTGCCTCAGTGCATGCGACAGACTCGATCCAATCGTTTAGTACATATCGCTAGACCGGCTACAAAATCTCAAGGAAATGCAGAGCCACCTGCTGAAACACCGGAGCAAAGGCAAGCCAGATAAGCATGTTACAGTGTGAAGTCAAGTGTACATTTTGCTCCTGATAACTAGGTTTAGAAGAGTTGGTAAGCCTAAGCCAAATTTTTCTCCTCCACTTTCATTTTCCTCTGTCTCGTAACGATAGTACTACAGTTTGGCTGCACCTACAAATAACACCTTCCATGCTTTTCTTGGGGTCTTTAGTTGTTGATTATCAATGCACACTCAAAGAACATGCAACTGGCTACAAAACCCCTTTCCCTTACAATCCCCCATGCGCCCATACACATTTCATTGGGAAACTTCATTGATCAATGTCGCTTTAGGTTCCCACACTAAATGAAATGGTTGTTCTAGTAAAAATAAGCAGTCTCTGCAACCAGGAGGCTAGAGGTTCTCTTAAGATCGATCACTCTGGAATGTTCCCGATCTGGCTGTCTTCGACCTTCTTGAAGGCAGGGTAGTAAACCTTGAAGGCATAGTCTGTCTTTGGGAATGAACCCTGCATGAAAAAAAGTGATGTCCCATTTTTTATTATCATGAAAATGTAATTCCCAATTTTTTTCATAACCAAATAGCCCAACAAAGAGCATTAAAAATCTTTTAAAAGACATTTCTTGTAAGTTTCTTCAGAGTGATCACACCTACAACATGCTATATGTACGTAAATTTTCAAAAACTGACTTTATCACATAACGTCATCATCAGCCTGCATAAGCTCGTATACAGCAAAGTCGTGGTATTACAAACATCAGGGAACTGCCAGAAATTGCTCGTTATTCTGGAAGACCAAAAGTTCTTTGAAGAGTGGAAGGGGCCACAAGTCACGTGACGTAGTGAACTTTGTCCCTTGACTATACGTGCATGCAGGAACTGTGCAATTATGAGTACCAGTGTGATTGCCAATGTGTAAACACTTTACTGGCTGTCATTCAAAGCTGTCTATGACATTTTACCCCTGAGAAACAATAGATAAAAAGGTATGAGTGCTTTTCTGGGGTAAGGGGGGTTCAAACATCTTGAACAGTAAATGTATTTTTACTAAACTACTCAAATCAAATATATGAACTCAGTCTCAGGCCCAGCGTAAGACTCTGGCTTGCATCAGAAAATTTAGTTTGATATGGAAAATGACTTGTGTATGTACTTATTCCAATGGCGTTTTTGTGTTAGAGTTTTGAGCGGTGATTTGCAAATGTTCGAACTTTCAAATAGTTTTTGAATAGCACTTGCTATTTGATTTGGTTAGCACCGAAATTTTGCTGTCCATACTATGTCACACTATCCACACCGTTCTAGTTCTGGGCTTGCTAATATTTCTGTTTTTTGCTTAAGTAAACAGTCAGTTTAAGCATAGAATCGTGTGCTGTATGCTTATCACGTGTTTCTTTAGCACTAAGGCTAAGTGATTATTAATTTTGGAATAAGCACCAACTGGCTTTGCTGATGTCCCCTTGTCAGGTGCAGCTAGGAAAGTGCTGAACGACATCTGCAATTTGTGCTAAATGATTTTCCTCAACCCCAAGAGTGATGGCAAGTGTGCACATCTTTAGTCAAAAGAACTTTTTCCATATTTTAGGTTGAATTGCTTACACAGTACAGTCGAACCTCCCTCGTTAATTTGAACTGCTGGATATTTCGAATCAGTCCATTGGTCCCAGCAAAGTGACGTGCATTTGAATGGGGAAAACTCTCACTAATTCAAACCTGAAACACACGCCATATTTAATTTGAACAAAATTGCTCGTCCGCACAGACTACTTTTTGTGCAACTGCAAGCAAAAGGTACAGTTAAACGCACCACTAGCCGCCATAGCCACGTGCTTGATCCGCGCACGCTGTTTAAAGTAGCTGGTGGAAGTCACACGACATCACCTTGCACGCTAGCAGAGACGCGATCCTATTGCTTCTTCTATCTTTCTCTTTGTTCTTTTTCCTAAAGAAAGAGAATCGTAACATCGGTGGATAGGACTGGCTTACTGGTCATGAAAGGAAGCTGTGCAGGTGTGCTTGCGAATGGCATGCACAGATGTGGCGTATCTGAAACAGACAACCAGCCCACCCGGCCACCCCCATCTGCTGACAGTTTGACCCGTCCATTGCTTCAGCGACAAGATGTCGCAGATGCTACGGCACCGCCCAGAAGTGTGTTGTTGTTGAGGCAACATAAAGAAAGGGAGCTACGAGCAGAAGCACAGTATTTCTGTGAGGAAAACAGACTCCATGCTGCTGGAGTCGCATCAAAAAAGGTGCACCCTACCACAAATAACTAATTATTTTATTGCTACAGCTGCTTGAATAAATGTGTTTTTGTATGTAATGCAGCTTGTTGTATTTTTGCATGTGTACTAAGGCAATAGCTTCTTGCGTTCTTGTATTCACACTGACGCGAAGGACGGGACAGCTGGCACTTCGTGCAGTGGTCTCTTTGGGCCCAATGTATTGTTGTTTTGTGGGGTTTAACATCCCAAAACCAGCTCTGATTATGAGAGACGCCGTAGTGGAGGTCTCCGGAAATTTCGACCACCTGGGGTTCTTCAACGTACAATGACATCGCACAGCACACGGGCCTCAACATTCCGCCTCCATCGAAATGCAGCCGCCGCGGCAGGGATTCGATCCCGCGACCCTCGGATCAGCAGCCGAGTACCATAGCCACTAGACCACCGTGGCGGGGCGGGCCCAGTGTATTATTCGCCCTAATGTTTGTTGGGAACCGGTGCGTTCATGCTATTCGTGGGGCATGGGTGTCACACAGCGGGAGGTGCTACTTTCGTGCCACGTTTTGCAGCGCAGAAGCTCGTGCCTGCTTCCTTGGCTTCATATCTTGACTGACCTCAACATTTATTTATTCAAGTACATCACAGGTTCCCATTTGGAACACTATGTGAGGGGGGGTCATACATCATAATTCAAACAGCTAGTGAATACAGAAACTGGTAAGTTGTATAAAGCGAATACTAAATACAAATCTATCAATACACTGAACATGTTAGTAGTAATAAGGCTGAAGGCGACAGACGAAATGCGCAATAAAAGAGACTTGATTCGACCATACAAATTAAACAGGAACGAGCATCCTTTGCACAAGCTGAAAGTCGAGGCTGTGCGGGAAAAAGACACAAACATTGAAAAAAAAAGCTATGAAAACATAATGTGTAGTTTTTTTTAAATGCTTCAGGGTCATGTATGCTAACAGTTTTATCTGGAAGATTGTTCCAATATTCTATGTCACGAGGTAACGCCGATGAATTGAAAGCCTTTGTTCGACCGAACAGGCGTTCCAAGCTTTGACGATTGTGAAGACGGCGAGATATACGGTGCGCATGGGTAAGCGGTAGTGTAGATGGGTGTTGACTTCAGATTACCTTATGAAGGAGACTGATAAGTGCGATGTTCCTACGAGACTCCAACGATGGAAGTGATAGCTTCGATTTGATGTCAGACATGCTTGATGCGCACCTGTAATCACCGACGATGAAGGGAGCTGCACGATTTTGTATGGATTCGAGTGAATGAATCAGGTATGCTTGGTGAGGGGACCATATAGAAGATGCAAATTCCAGCTGTGGACGGGCAAATGATAAGTACGCTAGTTTTCGAGTCGTTGACGGTGCATCCCGAACATTTCGTTTTAGGTATCCAAGTTTACGCGAGGCCCTTGTGGTTATTTTTTCGATATGGTTGGACCAAGATAAGTCTGGTGTCAGATGAATATCTAAGTATTTGTACATAGATTGATTGATTGATTTGTGGGGTTTAACGTCCCGAAACCAGCTCTGATTATGAGAGACGCCGTAGTGGAGGTCTCCGGAAATTTCGACCACCTGGGGTTCTTTAACGTGCACTGACATCGCACAGCACACGGGCCTCAACATTTCGCCTCCATCGAAATGCAGCCGCCGCGGCAGGGATTCGATCCCGCGACCCTCGGATCAGCAGCCGAGTACCATAGCCACTAGACCACCGTGGCGGGGCGGGCCCAGTGTATTATTCGCCCTAATGTTTGTTGGGAACCGGTGCGTTCATGCTATTCGTGGGGCATGGGTGTCACACAGCGGGAGGTGCTACTTTCGTGCCACGTTTTGCAGCGCAGAAGCTCGTGCCTGCTTCCTTGGCTTCATATCTTGACTGACCTCAACATTTATTTATTCAAGTACATCACAGGTTCCCATTTGGAACACTATGTGAGGGGGGGTCATACATCATAATTCAAACAGCTAGTGAATACAGAAACTGGTAAGTTGTATAAAGCGAATACTAAATACAAATCTATCAATACACTGAACATGTTAGTAGTAATAAGGCTGAAGGCGACAGACGAAATGCGCAATAAAAGAGACTTGATTCGACCATACAAATTAAACAGGAACGAGCATCCTTTGCACAAGCTGAAAGTCGAGGCTGTGCGGGAAAAAGACACAAACATTGAAAAAAAAAGCTATGAAAACATAATGTGTAGTTTTTTTTAAATGCTTCAGGGTCATGTATGCTAACAGTTTTATCTGGAAGATTGTTCCAATATTCTATGTCACGAGGTAACGTCGATGAATTGAAAGCCTTTGTTCGACCGAACAGGCGTTCCAAGCTTTGACGATTGTGAAGACGGCGAGATATACGGTGCGCATGGGTAAGCGGTAGTGTAGATGGGTGTTGACTTCAGATTACCTTATGAAGGAGACTGATAAGTGCGATGTTCCTACGAGACTCCAACGATGGAAGTGATAGCTTCGATTTGATGTCAGACATGCTTGATGCGCACCTGTAATCACCGACGATGAAGGGAGCTGCACGATTTTGTATGGATTCGAGTGAATGAATCAGGTATGCTTGGTGAGGGGACCATATAGAAGATGCAAATTCCAGCTGTGGACGGGCAAATGATAAGTACGCTAGTTTTCGAGTCGTTGACGGTGCATCCCGAACATTTCGTTTTAGGTATCCAAGTTTACGCGAGGCCCTTGTGGTTATTTTTTCGATATGGTTGGACCAAGATAAGTCTGGTGTCAGATGAATATCTAAGTATTTGTACATAGATTGATTGATTGATTTGTGGGGTTTAACGTCCCGAAACCAGCTCTGATTATGAGAGACGCCGTAGTGGAGGTCTCCGGAAATTTCGACCACCTGGGGTTCTTTAACGTGCACTGACATCGCACAGCACACGGGCCTCAACATTTCGCCTCCATCGAAATGCAGCCGCCGCGGCCGGGATTCGATCCCGCGACCCTCGGATCAGCAGCCGAGTACCGTAGCCAATAGACCACCGTGGCGGGGCGTATTTGTACATAGATGTCTGGCTTACAGACTTATTGCTAAGCGAATAATCAAATGCCGAGTTGGTACGTTTACGACTGAAAGTAAGTAACTTGCATTTGTCCGTGTTCAGAGTCATTTGCCAAGATGAACACCAGTTGCTGATTCTATCAAGGTCCTGCTGTAAGGCAATGTGGTCAGTACTAGAGGAAATGTTACGATAAACCACACAGTCGTCCGCGAATAACCTGATGTTGGATGCAATTCCGTCGGGGAGGTCATTGATGAAAATTAAAAACAATAAAGGACCTAAAACACTTCCTTGTGGGACTCCAGATGTGACGTCACTTAACTCGGAGGAATGGTTGCCTACGACTGTGAATTGCTTGCGAGATGATAGGAAATTTCGAATCCACGATGTTGTTAACGAATCAAGATGTAAATAGGAGAGTTTAGCTATGAGGCGGGTATGGGCTATGCGATCAAAGGCTTTGGAAAAGTCGATGAATATACAATCTGTCTGGAAGCCATCGTCCATATTCTGGTGTAGTTCATGGGTGAATTCGATGAGCTGTGTTTCACATGACAGTCCTTTCCTGAATCCATGTTGATTCGCAAAAAAGAAGTCATTTTTTTCTAAAAATTGAGCAGAGTTGGAAGCGATGATGTGTTCGAGCATTTTGCATGGTATACTTGTTAGTGATATGGGTCTGTAGTTAGTGACACATCGTTTATCACCGGTCTTAAAGACGGGAATAATTTTTCCCACCTTCCTATCATCGGGGATCTCACCTGTTGATAGGGATTGTTCAAATATGTAGGACAAGATAGCGCTAGAAATGCTGACGGTGTTTTTCAAGATTTTGGAGTTTATGCCGTCTATGCCGGAACTACTTGATAATTTAAGTTTGTTGATCAACGATGATATACCTTGGGAGGTAATGAGTATTGGTGCCATGTACTGATAGCTTACTTCAGAAGGCAGCGGCATATTGGACTGTTCTTCTTTGGTGAATACAGCCGTAAAGTAATTATTCAGCATGCCTGAGCAGTCTTCCTGCGCAACAGGATTCCCACTACTGTCCAATAACGTTATTTCATCATGGGTATTCGGAGGAGCGATCATTTGTCAAAATTTTCTGGGGTTGCTTTTAATGAGGGAGGGAAGATCGTGTGAATAAAATTGTTTTTTAGCGACACGAATGGCGTTGCAGTAATCCCTTTCCAATTCCCTGTGTTTTTTCCGTGATGCGTCAGTGCCGGTGCTCTTGGCAATCTTGAAAAAGCGCTTCTCTTTGTTCTTCAGCGTTAGAAGGGACCTGTGGAACCAAGGTTTAGATATGTTTACACGCAGCTTTATGTGGGGTATATGAGCTTGGCTTAGTTCCACTAATTTCTCTTTGTAGGCTGTCCAGTTTTCACTAACAGACCTGCATGAAAAGCTTTTTAAGAAGGTTTCAGAAAATGATCTCAGGCCGTCATTGATGGCGTTGAAGTCAGATTTTTTGTAGTTCAATATGTACTCAGGCTTGGTGTGGTGTGTGGTAAATAGTATTTTCATTGTCAGTTCTAGAAGGCGATGATCGCTGAAGCCATCTATGCATCCTTTAAAGGCGACAGTCTTCGGAGCAGATGTTAGCACTAAATCTAATATGTTTAGATCTCTCATGGGAGTGTCAACTAACTGTACGAATGAAAAATCCAAGGTGAGGTTAATAAAATCACGGCAGTTTCGCGAGGAAGAACGTAAGTTAACCCCGTCGATGTCAGGGTAGTTGAAGTCACCGAAAAAGTGCATATCGGCTTTTGGAAACTTCCTTCTGATATCACCAATGTTGTCATGCAAGTTAGTGATGAATGTATCTGGGCTATCTGGCGGTAAGTAGAAAATGCCAACAATCGTTTTTGACGTGTTCTGCGCAATGCAGACCCACAATATTTCTATCATAGCAGCAGTATTGATGACGAAACATACGATATGTTTTCTCACTCAATGAGAACGTCCCCACCCCGCCTATCATCCCTGTCTTTTCTGAAGCATATATGCCGCATATGCCCAGTTTGCAGTTATTGACACTGCACTTCTAGGAATGTGCAATACAGCCTACTTTATCAAGTCATTGCTATCATCCCCACTACTTCTTAACACTCTGTATGTAATTATGGGAGACATAAATATTGACATGTACGGTTGTTTTGGTTTAAGTGGAAAGCCGTTATTACTTCCCAGTGACACGCGCGCTCGTTTTGATTGACTGCGGGGAGCGCTGTTATCACTTTGTTACGCGCAACGCAGGCCGCGTTTACCTTGCATGCCACTTCTGGAACCGTGTCGACCATTCTTGAAACTTTGCATGCTTGACGCGCACATTTCAGTAACTTCTGGAACTCCAGAGATAATGCAAGAATGCGTTATGACGCCCCGTGTATAAAAGCTGACACATTACGCCGCTTGTCGGTCTTTCCGTCGACCGACGACTGTTCACGCCGCTGTTGCTGTGAATTGTGATTGGCCTTGTTTTGCTGGGCACAAGTTCGCCCAATAAACAGTTCGCCTGACATCACCTTGAGTCCTGCGTGCTTTGCCTTGAGTGCTGCGTGCGTCACTACCACGTGACCATATTGACGTTGCTGCGAAAGATGTATACGCAGAAAATTTTGAGACACTGCTTGTTACGTATGGTTGTGCAAACCTTATCAGTTCCCCTGCTAAAGTAACTACCCATACTGCAGCATTACTGGACATATGTGTCACTACTTCTGACCCATCTGAGACCATTAGGGGTGTTACATCGAGTGATATAAGTGACCATTTCCCAGTGTTTTGTTTCACACTCCTGATATCAAAATGCCAAAAGCAAAACCAAGAAACCCTCATTCACATAACATAAATGCTGATACTAGAAATTTATTCGTACAGGCAGATCGGAGTGACATTTACAAAAAAAAAAAAAAAATGATGCCGGTGAAGCCTACGATGACTTTTTGAGTCAATTACATCAATGCTGCGACAGGGCATTTCCCAGAGAACAAGTGCCCTTACGCAAGAAAAGAGTGTCGGAAGCCTTGGTTAAGCTGCTCTCTTTATAAACGCATTCAAATAAAAAATATCCTTTTTAACAAGTTCTTCTTGCACCTATGAGATCCCGAGGCATCCGCAGAATATAAAAGATATAGAAACACACTTACATCTGATTTAAAGAAAGCAAAACGTTATTATCAGGAGAAGTTTGAGAATATGTAAGATAACGCAAGAAAGGTCTGGGAAACGGTTGATGCTCTTACTGTAGGATAGAAAGCAAGATACGATATAATCAAAATACAAGATGGAAATCTGGCGCTAGGCAATGCCATGAATTGTCATTTTGTCAGTGCGGGTGGATACAGTGATTGCTTGGAAGATGAAAAATATTGTTGTTTGGAAGAAACAGCAGCGGTACAGAATTCGATAGTTATGCGCCCACTGACAGTGATGAGACGGCTAAACTAATAAATAATATTAAAGCTAACGTTGTGCCAGGTATAGATGAGATCACTACAACTGTGTTAAAGTTGACACGTCCCTTGATATCCAAAGTTCTTGCCTACATAGTAAACTTTGTACTGACAACAGCTGTTCCCTGCACAACTGAAGATGGCAAGAGTAACTCCGATTTATAAAGGTGACACTATGAACAACATGCCCAACTACAGTCCAGTATCGGCACTTACTACTTTGTCTAAGATTTTTGAAGACATTATTCAAGAAAGGTTGTCATCCTTTTTCAATAAGCATCACATAGTCACGACATATCAGTATGGCTTCCAAAACCATAAATCCATTGAGCAAGCATTAGCACTTATTAAAGACAAAATAATCGAAAATATGGAAAATAAAGAATTTACGCTTTTTGGATTTAGAAAAAAGCTTTTGATATTATACATTATGATATATGTTTATGAAAACTGTCATGGTATGGCATATGTGGGGTTGCCCTTGAGCTTCTACAAAATTACCTACACAGCCGCTACCGACGCCTACAAATAAAAACATCTGTATCATGTGAGCTCAGGCTGACCCAGGGCTCCATATTGGGTCCCTTACTCTCTTTGCTCTATGTAAACGATATTGTATATGTATATATACGAGACTCCCCAGAGCTCATAATATATGTGGATGACACGAACATGTTTTTTACATCGACACACTTAAATAAACCTGTGAAATATGACATCAAAATAAACTTCAGGGAAACACTATAAAGCACGTAAGAGATAAAAAATTTCTTGGTGTGTGGTTCAGCGAAGATTTAACATGGAATGTCGATATTGATTGTTTAGTTTAGCAACTTGTGCATACAGGAGGGTGTCAGCACAGCATTAGTTCCCTTATTCCTGAGTGGCTAAAAACAATTTATATAATTCCCTGTTCTATTCGAGACTTTGTTATGGTGTACTAGTATGGGGAACAACAACCAAAAGAAATTAGTATAACAAACTTATTGTGCTACAAAAGAAAACACTTCGTTGTTACGAAAACTATCATGGTAGTATCGAGTGTTTGCACACTTCAATGCTCTTTCGTAAGCATGAAATGTTGAGGCAAGCCAAATATATTATTTTAAACTATTACGAGATGTACACAAAAAGAAGTTGTATAAATGTCAGGAAATCCACCATCATTATCCACAGAGAGGAAATTCATAGTGCTTACCAAGGACAAGGACAAACTATGGAAAACAAACAATGCAGTATCAATATATGAGATTAGTGAATAAAGTAAGCAACAGTTTAGAGCTTGGTGTTGGCCCACAGGCATTCAAAAAGTAGGCTAAAGAAATCTCGTTAAAACAAGAAATAGCTTATCAACAGTAAATACACTAAATCAATTAAAAGAAATGGTAATAAATTATTTAGCAGTAGGAAAAGTACGTCATTATTGTTTTGGTTAGTCCTTTTGTTGTCCTCTACTAAGCCAGTCTTTGTATTTTATTTCTCTCTTTGGTGGGTGTGTAAGGCACGGGTATCTAAAGCATGACAAGTTTGTCATCTGCTGCTTTTGTCAGAAATACCATATTTGCACGCTTATAACGCGAATTTTTTTCCAATTATTTGCGAGTTAGAAAGGCGCCTTG
>CM023486.1:21179574-21306665 GCA_013339685.2 Hyalomma asiaticum
CCTCGGTGCCTCACTGGCCCTTTTGCGCACTCGCCCCATTCTTCTCCTTGGATTTCAGCACTCGCACGCACTTTCCTATTGTCGCACGTGCCTCAGTGCATGCGACAGACTCGATCCAATCGTTTAGTACATATCGCTAGACGGGCTACAAAATCTCAAGGAATGCAGAGCCACCTGCTGCAACACCGGAGCAAAGGCAAGCCAGATAAGCATGTTACAGTGTGAAGCCAAGCGTACATTTCGCTCCTGATAACTAGGTTTATAAGAGTTGGTAAGCCTAAGCCAAATTTTTCTCCTCCACTTTCATTTTCCTCTGTCTCGTAACGATAGTACTACAGTTTGGCTGCACCTACAAATAACACCTTCCATGCTTTTCTTGGGGTCTTTAGTTGTTGATTATCAATGCACACTCAAAGAACATGCAACTGGCTACAAAACCCCTTTCCCTTACAATCCCCCATGCGCCCATACACATTTCATTGGGAAACTTCATTGATCTATGTCGCTTTAGGTTCCCACACTAAATGAAATGGTTGTTCTGGCAAAAATAAGCAGTCTCTGCAACCAGGAGGCTAGAGGTTCTCTTAAGATCGATCACTCTGGAATGTTCCCGATCTGGCTGTCTTCGACCTTCTTGAAGGCAGGGTAGTAAACCTTGAAGGCATAGTCTGTCTTTGGGAATGAACCCTGCATGAAAAAAAGTGATGTCCCATTTTTTATTATCATGAAAATGTAATTCCCAATTTTTTTCATAACCAAATAACCCAACAAAGAGCATTAAAAATCTTTTAAAAGGCATTTCTTGTAACTTTCTTCAGAGTGATCACACCTACAACATGCTGCATGTACGTAAATTTTCAAAAACTGACGTTATCACATAACGTCATCATCAGCCTGCATAAGCTCGTATAGAGCAAAGTCGTGGTATTACAAACATCAGGGACCTGCCAAAAATTGCTCGTTATTCTGGAAGACCAAAATTTCTTTGACTAAAATTAGAGTGGAAGGGGCCACAAGTCACGTGACGTAGTGAACTTTGTCCCTTAACTATACGTGCATGCAGGAACTGTGCATTATGAGTACCAGTATGATTGCCAATGTGTAAACACTTTCACTGGCTGTCATTCAAAGCTGTCTATGACACTTTACCCCTGAGAAACAATAGATAAAAAGGTATGAGTGCTTTTCTGGGGTAAGGGGGTTCAAATATTTGAACTAGTAAATGTATTTTTACTAAACTACTCAAATCAAATATATGAACTCAGTCTCAGGCTCAGCGTAAGACTCTGGCTTGCATCAGAAAATTTAATTTGATATGGAAAATGACTTGTGTATGTACTTATTCCAATGGCTTCTTTGTGTTAGAGTTTTGAGCGGTGATTTGCAAATGTTCGAACTTTCAAATAGTTTTTGAATAGCACTTACTATTTGATTTGGTTGGCACCGAAATTTTGCTGTCCATACTATGTCACACTATCCACACCGTTCTAGTTCTGGGCTTGCTAATATTTCTGCTTTTTTGCTTAAGTAAACAGTCAGTTTAAGCATAGAATCATGCTGTATGCTTATCACATGTTTCTTTAGCACTAAGGCTAAGTGATTATTAATTTTGGAATAAGCACCAACTGGCTTTGCTGATGTCCCCTTGTCAGGTGCAGCTAGGAAAGTGCTGAACGACATCTGCAATTGATCATTTGCAAAATAGTGAGCGCCACCTGGATTTTCCCAGCCAAAAACTCTCATGCGCAGGTTGCTTTCGTGTTCTACGCGCATGCACACGTGGCACATTCGTCACGCCATTCCATCCCGTTGAGCGTCCGTCCCCGTCTTTCCTTTCTTTCGCTTCTGCCCCTGTCTCTCTAAATCGTCGAACTGGCTTTCAGTCGGCTCACTCCCCGCAAAATTCCTGAGACGCTTTTGTGGTGCTGGTGCACGTCGGATGGGGTGTGCAGACGTGAATGCGCTTAGAGCAGGAAAGCAATCTGTACACGAGAGTTTTTGGCTGGGAAGCATCCTTGCGGGAAAGCTAACTTACAGATTTTTGCAAATGGTCAATTTGTGCTAAATGATTTTCCTCAACCTCAAGACTGATGGAAGTGTGCACATCTTTAGTCAAAAGAACTTTTTCCATATTTTAGGTTGAATTGCTTGCACAGTACAGTCGAACTTCCCTCGTTAGTTTGAACCGCTGGATATTTCGAATTGGTCCATTGATCCCAGCAAAGTGACATGCACTTGAATGGGGGAAAACTCTCACTAATTGAAACCTGAAACACACGCCATAGTTAATTTGAACAAAACTGCTCGTCCGCACAGACTACCTTTTGTGCAATTGTACAGTTAAATGCACCTCTAGCCGCCATAGCCACATGCTTGATCCGCGCACGCTGTTTTAAAGTAGCTGGTGGAAGTCACACGACATCACCTTTCACACTAGCAGAGACGCGATCCTATTGCTTCTTCTATCTTTCTCTTTGTTTTTTTTTCCTAAAGAAAGAGAATCGTAACATCGGTGGATAGGACTGGCTTACTGGTGATGAAAGGAAGCTGTGCAGGTGTGCTTGCGAATGGCATGCACAGATGTGGCGTATCTGAAACAGACAACCAGCCCACACGGCCACCCCCATCTGCTGACAGTTCGACCGTTCCACTGCTTCAGCGGCAAGATGCCGCAGATGCTACGGCACCGCCCAGAAGTGTGTCGTTGTTGAGGCAGCATAAAGAAAGGGAACTACGAGAAGAAGCACAGTACTTCTGTGAAGAAAACAGGCTGGCTCTTGTCCATGTTGTTGGAGTCGCATCAAAAAAAGGTGCACCCTACCACAAATACCTGATTATTTTATTGCTAGAGCTGCTTGAATAAACATGTTTTCGTATGTAATGTGGCCTGTTGTGTTTTTGCATGTGCGCCGTGGCAATAGCTTCTTGTGTTCTTGCATTCACACTGACGCGAAGGATGGGACAGCAGTGGTCTCTTTGGGTCCAATGTATTATTCGATTGATTGATTTGATTGATTTGTGGGGTTCAACGTCCCAAAAGCAGCTCTGATTATGACAGACACCGGTGTGGAGGGCTCCGGAAATTTTGACCACCTGGGGTTCTTTAGCGTGCACTGACATCGCACAGCACACGGGCCTCAACATTTCGCCTCCATCGAAATGCAGCCGCCGCGGCCGGGATTCGATCCCAAGACCCTCGGATCAGCAGCCGAGTACCGTAGCCACTAGACCACTGTGGCGGGGCCAATGTATTAATCACCCTGATGTTTGTTGGGTACCGGTGCGTTCATGCACACATGTGGCTATTCATGCTATTCGTGGGGCATGGGTGTCACACAGCAGGCGGTGCTACTTTCATGCCACGTTTTGCAGTGCAGAAGCTCATGCCTGCTTCCTTGGGTTCATATCTTGACTGACCTCTACACGTGCCGCATATGCCCAGTTTGCAGTTATTGACACTGCACTCCTAGGAATGTGCAGTACAGCCTACTTTATCAAGCCATTGCTATCGTCCCCACTACTTCTTAACGCTCTGTATGTAATTATGGGAGACATAAATATTGACACGTGCGGTTGTTTTGGTTTAAGTGGAAAGCCATTGTTACTTCCCAGTGACACACGCGCTCGTTTTGATTGATTGCGGGGAGCGCTGTTATCACTTTCTGTTACGCACAACGCAGGCCGCGTTTATCTTGCATGCCACTTCTGGAACCGTGTCAACCATTCTTGAAACTCTGCATGCTTGACGCGCACATTTCAGTGACTTCTGGAATTCCAGAGATAATGCGAGAACACGTTATGAAGTGTGTATAAAAGCCGACGCATTACGCTTCTTGTGAGTCTTTCCATCGACCGACGACTGTTCACGTCGCTACTGCTGTGCATTGTCATTGGATTTGTTCTGCTCCGCACAAGTTCGCCCAATAAACAGTTCGCCTGACATCGCTTGAGTCCTGCGTGCTTTGCCTTGAGTGCTGCGTGCGTCACTACCACGTGACCATATTGATGTTGCTGCGAAAGATGTATACGTAGAAAATTTTGAGACACTGCTTGTTACGTATGGTTGTGCAAACCTTATCAGTTCCCCTACTAAAGTAACTACCCATAGTGCAACATTACTGGACATATGTGTCACTACTTCTTAACCATCTGAGACCATTAGCGGTCTCAAGTGATACCAGTGACCATTTCCCAGTGTTTTGTTTCACACTCCTGATATCAAAAATGCCAAAAGCAATCACCAAGAAACCCTCATTCGACGCAACATAAATGCTGATACTAGAAATTTATTCGTACAGGCAGTTAAAGCCCTAGATTGGAGTGACATTACAAAAAAAAAAAAAAAAAGATGCCGGTGAAGCCTACGATGACTTTTTGAATCTATTACATCAATGCTACGACAGGGCATTTCCCAGAGAACAAGTGTCCTTACGCAAAAAAAGAAAGTGTCGGAAGCCTTGGTTAAGCTGCTCTCTTTATAAACGCATTCAAATAGAAAATAGCCTTTTAACAAGTTCTTGCATCTATGAGATCCCGTGGAATCTGCAGAGTATAAAAGATATAGAAACGCGCTTACATCTGATTTCAAGAAAGCAAAACCAGATTATTATCAGAAGTTTGAGAATATATACGATAAGGCAAGCAAGGTCTGGGAAATGGTTGATGCTCTCACTGCAAGAAAGAAAGCAAGATACGACATAATCGAAATACAAGATGGAAATCTGGCACTCCACGGTGAGGAACTAGGCAATGCCATGAATTGTCAGTGCGGGTGCATACAGAGGTTGCTTCGAAGATGAAAAAGATTGTTCTTTGGAAGGAACAGCAGCGGTGCAGAATTCTATATTTATGCGGTGATGAGACGGCTAAACTAATAAATAATATTAAAGCTAACATTGTACCAGGTATAGATGAGATCACTACAACTGAATTAAAGTTGACATGTCCCTTGATATCCGAAGTTCTTGCCTATATAGTAAACTCGGTACTGACAACAGGTGTGCTCCCTGCACAACCGAAAATGGCAAGAGTGACTTCGATTTACAAAGGTGGCGGTATGAACAACATGCCTAACTACAGGCCAGTATCAGCACTTACTACTTTGTCTAAGATTTTTGAAGACATTATTCAAGAAAGGTTGTCATCCTTTTTCAATATGCATCACATAGTCACGACATATCAGTATGGCTTCCAAAACCATAAATCCATTGAGCAAGCATTAGCACTTATTAAAGACAAAATAATCGAAAATATAGAAAATAAAGAATTTATGCTTTTTGGATTTAGAAAAAAGCTTTTGATATTATACATTATGATATGTTTATGAAAACTGTCATGGTATGGCATATGTGGGGTTGCCCTTGAGCTTCTACAAAATTACCTACACAGCCGCTACCGACGCCTACAAATAAAGACATCTGTATCATGTGAGCTCAGGCTGACCCAGGGCTCCATATTGGGTCCCTTACTCTCTTTGCTCTATGTAAACGATATTGTATATGTATATATACCCGACTCCCCAGAGCTCATAATATATGTGGATGACACGAACATGTTTTTTACATCGACACACTTAAATAAACCTGTGAAATATGACATCAAAATAAACTTTCAGGGAAACACTATAAAGCACGTAAGAGATAAAAAATTTCTTGGTGTGTGGTTCAGCGAAGATGTAACATGGAATGTCGATATTGATTGTTTAGTTTAGCAACTTGTGCATACAGGAGGGTGTCCGCACAGCATTAGTTCCCTTATTCCTGAGTGGCTAAAAACAATTTATATAATTCCCTGTTCTATTCGAGACTTTGTTATGGTGTACTAGTATGGGGAACAACAACCAAAAGAAATTAGTATAACAAACTTATTGTGCTACAAAAGAAAACACTTCATTGTTACGAAAACTATCATGGTAGTATCGAGTGTTCGCACACTTCAATGCTCTTTCATAAGCATGAAATGTTGAGGCAAGCCAAATATATTATTTTAAACTATTACGAGATGTACACAAAAAGAAGTTGTATAAATGTCAGGAAATCCACCGTCATTATCCACAGAGAGGAAATTCACAGTGCTTACCAAGGACAAGGACAAACTATGGAAAACAAACAATGCAGTATCAATCTATGAAATTAGTGAATAAAGTAAGCAACAGTTTAGAGCTTGGTGTTGGCCCACAGGCATTCAAAAAGTAGGCTAAAGAAATCTCCTTAAAACAAGAAATAGCTTATCAACAGGAAGTACACTAAAGCAATTAAAAGAAATGGTAATAAATTATTTAGCAGTAGGAAAAGTACGTCATTATTGTTTTGGTTAGTCCTTTTGTTGTCCTCTACTAAGCCATTCTTTGTATTTTATTTCTCTCTTTGGTGGGTGTGTAAGGCACGGGTATCTAAAGCATGACAAGTTTGTCATCTGCTGCTTTTGTCAGAAATACCATATTTGCACGCATATAACGCGAATTTTTTTCCAATTATTTGCGAGTTAGAAAGGCGCCTTGCGTTATATTCGGGTTCGTCAATATAGCGCGAACTTCTAACCCTCCTTTTTTTTTTCCATTAAAAACCTTCGTCCTTGAAACACGTGTCGCACGTTCCACGAACTTGGCGGCTTCGTTGCGCCATGTAGCACATTTTATTCCAACTTGCGCTTCCAGTGAACGGGTATGGGAAGGCACCGCGGCGCCGATGCCTGCCGGGCGTCTCGGAGCCCCCCTGACCGCCAGTACGGAAACGCTCGTGCGTGTCGCAGTCGACGCACGCACCACTAGGATATGCTGCGTCCATCGCATCGTGCCGCTAGCGCTGCTAGCGCCATGGGGGCTACTGTGACAAAACGTGGATAACAACCATTGCTGGATAGGCTTCGCTAGTCACTCGGTCAGGTTCTGTCGCTCCGCGTTGTGCTGTGTTCGCGCTTGCTTCTGCATTGGCTGTCAAAATGAACAGGCGTAATCAGTATACCGCCGCGTTTAAAAAACGGGCGATCTTGCTGGCCGAAGAGAGGGGAAATTCAAGTGCGGTACGTCATCTCGGATTGACCGAGTCAACTGTTCGAGGCTGGAGGAAGTGCCATGACCGCATTTTTCAAGCCGCACCGACTCATGAGGCGTTTCGTGGGCCCAAGACGGGCCGTTTCCCGAAAATCGAGGAGGACCTGGCAGAATTTGTCCACCAATGTCGCGGCTAGTTTCTCCCTGTTAACGCCGAACTTGTTCAGATTAAGGCAAGGGAGTTTGCACGTGAGGCCGGCGTGCCTTGTGACAGCTTTAAGGCCAGTCGCTCGTGGGTGCAGAAGTTTATGCCTCACGCTGGATTCTTGCTTCGCCGAAGAACTTCGATTTGCCAGAAGGTCCCGGCCGAGTACAAGGAGAAGCTCATCGAGTTCCAGCGCTATGTAATGAAGATGAGAAGAGAAAGCCAGTACCTCGTAGGCCAGATCGGAAATGCGGACGAGACTCCGATCTTTTTGGACATTCCGGCAGGCTACGTGACTGACGAACTCGGCACCAAGGAGGTACGTGTTCGCACAATGGGAAATGAGAAGACCAGGGTCATGGTGATGTTGGCGTGCACGGCGGACGGGCATAAGCTGCCCCCTTTTCTTATAGTATTTAAAAGAAAGACGCTCCCTAAAAATGAGACATTCCCGCCCCGAATGTTCATCAGGTGCAACGAAAAGGGCTGGATGGACAGCAGCATGATGAAGGAGTGGATCCGTGTCGTGTGGGGAAGATGTCCTGGTGCGCTCCTCAACACTGGAGCTATGCTTGTGTTGGACTTGACCGATGAGGTCAAGGAAGTGCTCGCCAAGTCCAACACTGACCTTGTTGTCATTCCCAGAGGAATGACGTCGCAGCTCCAGCCACTGGATGTCTGCATAAATAAGCCCTTCAAGGACCTCGTACGACGGGAATACGAGCAGTGGCTGGAGGCTAGCAATCGCCCACTGACGCCATCTGGTCGCATGAAGCGAGCATCAGTGAGCGATATGGCACGGTGGATAAACAATGCCTGGGAGGCTTTTGCCGTCAGCAGTAGTGTCGCGGGCATTCCTGAAGTGCTGCCTTTCGAACAATCTGGACGGCACGGACGACGACGCAGTTTTTGCCGACAGCGACAAGGACTCGAGCAGCGAGGAAGAGTAATCGGGCATTTTCCGATGGCTGCAAAGGTCAATAAAGCTTTGCGGGTGACCGCCTTTTTATTGCTGTTTACTGTTGCATCACTTCACGCTATAATCGTAATATACTTTTTTTTTTTTTTTTTTGCGTTGAGACCAAAAGTACCCCCCTCGCGTTATATTCGCGGTCGCATTATTTGCGTGCAAATACGGTACTATTATTGTACTACTGTATTTACTCGCGTAATTTGCGCACTTTCTCTCGCAATTTTAGAGCTCTGGTGGGACGGGGAGCGCGAAATACGCGAGGATTTTTTACTACTGAGCATTTCTAACATCAGAAATGTGTGCTGTACTGCTAATTAATGGGAGCCCAACTAGTTCGACCTTGGGTAATTCAAACAGTACTTATATCCCCTCAGAGTTCGAATGAACAACATTTGACTAGCTCCAAACAGATTATGTCATGGCCAGCCAACAGGAGTACCACATCTGCTGCTACAAAAGCACATAGCATGTACATTAACTTTTCCTATGCAGTGTCACCGTACCCAGCTTTATTGCTATAAAACTTCAGTCACATTTATTCTTCATCATGACACTGTTTAAGAATCAAGTGTGGTAATTAAAAGTCCTTGGTTTTTCTTCCCAGTCTGTAACAGTGCACATGCAGAACAGACATACTGTGCCTGTCTATATGTTTGTCCTTTATGTGCTCTCCTTGGCGTGCATGCATGAAATCTCATTAACACTGACAGCTCCAGGTGCAACTGTAGTGTTTTAAAGAGCGAGAAACTCACGGGGTTGAAGAAGACGCATCCCGCATGCTCGACGGTGAAGGCGTCACAGGCGTCAAAGCAAACGACTGCGTCTGGCAGTGGGTGCAGCCACAGGGCAAAGTCCCACTCCCAGTAGACGGGCGTCACTGCAGGCGACACTGGGCTCAAGTGTGCGTTGGCTGCCAGACTCCGTGTGTACTGCGCACGTTCAGCATGATCACACAGTGCTGACTGGATGCAGTTCTGACAGCCTATAACAAAATTCCCGATACAGTAAAACCTTGTTATAACGAAGTTGAAGGGGGAACGGTAATTACTTTGTTATAACCATTAGTTCGTTATAACCAATATCAATTACATCTATAGGAATTTCAAGGGGAATTGCAATTGCTTCGTTATATCCTATAGTTCGTTATAACGAGGTTCTACTGTATAACAATGTATTTGCCTTTTTACCACCTCACGTTCATAGAAGACCATGCATTTTTTTTCTTCCACACAAGGAAGTGTCTCCATCCGGGACTTCAATATAATGATGTTTCACTGCTGCTGCAATGGAAGTCTGAGCCAATAAATTTAAACGTCTGCTGGTGCGAGCGGTGAAATGGGCGAGTTAAGTGCGGGTGTTTGGAGCACATTTTTGAAATAATTCATCGCACAACACAGTGGCCGCCGATGCAGCGCCATTTGCAGGCCGGTTGTGGGGAGACGGCATGCACTCAAGCATACAACTACAGTATGTGCGTTGCGTAGTGCACCTCAGCCCGCAGGGTTCCGTGTTCTGTGCTGCCCATGCCATGTACGAGCGCCTGAACTAGTGTTTTTGTAAATGCCATGCATCAAGTGACAAGCATGTGGAGCCACAGAGGCAGTATACTAGTACTAAACGCAACGGATTCTCACTTAATCTTGAAAGAGATCATGATCGTCCAGGGAATGGGTGTTGCCGATGAGACTGGTATCTCGCAAGCGATCCCAATCGGTGAGAACAAAGATGTTACTGCTTGTTTCTGGCTATTGCACAGCTCACTTCCCACAATTATGAACTCAAAAGAAGCTATTGTGGATGTCCCAAACAATAGGATACATACTCCATGAAAGCAACCGGATCTGATAGGAACTTTTACAGCAAATTTCTTACATTTATTTATTTATTTATTTTCAATACTGCTAACCACAATGATAGGGGTTCTAGCAGGGTGGTACAAAACATATAACAAGGTTTCTTAACACGCACAATTAATTCAGACAATACAAAATAATTCAACTGACAATAGCAACGTGAAATGTCAGAACTTTACATTGTGAAACAAAACGCAGACAAACCCTTGATAATACGAAATACCACAGGGTTACAATTCAAGGGGAGCCTGGAATTTATCACTGCCAACCTCATTATTACATGTTTATCGAGTTCATTCCACTCAGTTACAGTTCGAGGAAAAAAGGAATATTTAAAAACATTGTTCCTGGATTTAAATGGCACTAATGAGTACGCATGCCATAGACTTGTAAAATAACATTTGGAAAATGAAATATAATTGTGTGTTCGGCTTTCTTACCCTTGACAATTTTAAACATGAATTTAAGGCGAGTGATTTTATTTCTTACTGTTATACGATTTAAGTCTGCTTGGTGAAGTAATTGAGTAATAAATGAGGGACCATAACTATTAAAAATAAATCGTACAGACTTACTCTGAACTCTTTTCAGCTTAAGTGTATTTGTCTGTGTAAACGAGCTCCAAATTACATTTGCATATTCTAAAATCCAATAGTTACGGTCGCGCATCTGTGAGTACACTGCTGGAAAGGGCTAATCTTCCACCGATAATAGAAAGAAACCAAATTTGTCATCTTAAGTTTCAATTAGCAATCACTATAAGGTAGACATTAGCAAATTATTATTTTTCTCCTCTGGGTATGCAACAAGGCAGCACCATGATATCACTACAACACCCTTTCAATCACACAAAAATTGTTTTATGTATTTGTTTGTTCCGAGGACAGTCAGGGAATGGAACAGTCCTAACTAATGACGCTGTTCTATGGCCATCTCTCCAATTGTTTGCCTTGTGTCTAACTTTGTAAGCTTTTGGTTTTGAAATTGTGTAGAATTAACACTGATGTTTTTTAAAACCTTGTTTCTGGTGTATTTATTATGCTGTAGATCTTGGATTGTTTTTGTCACCAAGGTAGATCATGTATTTGTTGTTATTGTGTATCTGCCTTTCTTTAAGGTTTATAGAGCTGTACTATCTTGTTTTCATATTTACGTTGGTGTTTAGATTCGAGTTTACCTTATAATTTTTTTTTGTATTCTTAGAATTGCATTTTACTTCCATACAATATTTATGTCTGTGTTTCCTATCATGTTTTCCTTACAGTACTCATGATTGTAATTCCCACCCTGCTATAATCCTGCACTTGGGTCTGCAGTGTCTATAAATAAATAAATAAACAAATAAAGTAACAGTTCAGCAGAGCCTGTCATAAATGCCACGGAACAGAAGCAATGCCTTGTGACAACGGAACACCATACCAGGTCATGTTAGACTTTATTTGTTCATTTTATTTTTATTGATTTATTAATACCTCGAATACCCCAGCTTGGTGTTTTACATAAGCGATGGGCTATTATATTATTGGACACGTGCTTGTGATGTCAGAGAGCAAAAAACAGAGCCACTGTTAACTAAAATGCCCCATAATTCATGTTTTTGCCTTGCTTTCATGAAATTAAGCTGCGCCTGCATTCCGGTTCTTGTAGCCAATGTGGCCACCTAAGGCGCGTTCCATTTACTTTTTTGGCTGACAGTCCTCCTGGTTGCCAGTGTTGAAACACAATTCCTGAGAATTCGCTTTTCAAGTTAAATGCTGCACGACAGATAGCTGAGAAAAGCTCATGTGCTTTTGTATGGGCATCAAAGAAGAACAAATGTGTGAGAAAGAGAGCAGCCTCACCACTTGCGCGAGGTCGAGGCCCGTCTTATCCCAGGGCCTATGTACAGCATTACGGCAGGCCTTGGCCAGGCCGTCCTGTCGCCACAGCACCACCTGGCGGCCACAGTAGAGCAACCTGCACGGGTTGCTCGCCCAGTGGCACCGCTCGGCCAATGCGCTGTCGCCTTCGTTACCACCACGAGACTGCAGAGGCTCTGTCACCTGGCGGGGCAGGCCTGGCCTGCAAATACCTTGGCATAAGTAAGCTTTGCTCTGCCGACTACCAGAGAAGTGAAATTGACATGGAAGTCACGGTGGATTGCTCTCAACGTTTCAAAGAAGCTATTTGAGTGCGCATATTGAGTACATGCATGGACTATGTTTGCATTTCATTAATTGTAATAGTCAAATCTCGCCATATCGAACACGGATATATCAAACTACTATTGACTATATTGAACCCTCTACATATCACCTCGAGGATCACATGAATCTTCTATCCCGAACGGGGTCAGATTTAAAAGGGATATATCGAATGCTGCAGGCACAGAGCATGTGCGCCTTTGTGACAGGCGGCAAGCTTTCCCGCAACATCACCTTGCTCAGGCTTATATTTCTGGTGCAACTCAGGCTCATTTTTCTGCAGTAGTATCCATCATTAATCTCTCATGCTTTTGCAATGGTATTTATGCTTTTTTTAATATGAAAGTGTTTTATGCTGGTGTCCTACACGACCCTACTACGTCATTTCCGAACGGAAGTGATGCAGTAAAATTTACATGTAAGAACATTTACTTGCTAAAGAACTGCGAATTTTAAACGTTAACGCCCATCATCATCATCATCAGCCCATCTTATGTCCACTGCAGGACGAAGGCCTCTCCCAATCCTCGCCATCCTTGCCTGTCCTGCGCGAGCTCATTCCATTTGATGCCTGCGAATTTCTTGATTTCATCCCCCCATCTTACTCTCTGCCGCCCACGGCTGCGCTTATCCTCTCTTGGTATCCATTCCGTCGTTCTAACTGTCCATCTGTTATCTAGCCTTCTCATCACGTGGCCTGCCCATGTCCATTTTTTCTTCTTAATATCCTTCATTATGTCGGCGACTCCTGTCTGTTCTCTGACCCACTCGGCTGTCTTCCTATCCCTTAGTGTTGTAACGCCTATCATTTTCCATTCCATCGCCTGCTGCGCGGTTCTTAACTTCCTCTCTAGTTTCTTTGTAATTCTCCAGGTTTCTGATCCGTAAGTCAGTACTGGCAGGATGCAGTAGTTATATAGTTTCCGCTTGAGTGATAGTGGTAGGTTTCCGTCCATGAGTTGTGAATATCTTCCATATGCGCGCCATCCCATGTTTATTCTATGGTGGATTTCTTTTATATGGGTGGGTTCTCCAGTAAGTAGCTGTCCTAGGTACAGATATTCTTCTACGACTTCTAATGTATGGGTTGCGACCTCGAATAGACGTTTTTTCGCCGTGCCACTTAGCATTATCTTTGTTTTCTGCATGTTCATCCTTAATCTGCATGTTCATCCTTAATCCTACCTTAGCGCTTTCTCGGCTTAAGTCTTCAATCATCTTTTGCAATTCGTCGTCATCATTGCTAAAGAGTACTATGTCATCTAGTGTCGCTAATAAATCGGAAATCCTCGGAACTATTTTAAGTTGCAATCCCTATATAGTTGTCATAATGGAAGCACGGTTACACGATGATATTGAAGATTCAGTTGTGCTTCCTCCATCCTATCGCGCATATCGCCATGACAGAAGTACTAGAGGGGGCGGGGTGGCTGTTTTGTTAAAGAACACTATAACCGTTACTCTGTTAGAACAGATTGGTAACATAAATCCAGTTCAATAAAGTTTTCCTGCTGGGATAAATTGTTCGTGTTATTTGACATTTATCGAGCACCTGACTCTCTCCACAAATTCTTTCACGATCTTCTTGATCACATGGCATCTTTCACAAACGAAAAAGTATTCCTTATAGTAGACTTCAATGTACAAGATATAGATCGGGAGAATGGACCTTCTTCCACCGGAAATACAGTCGAGTCCACTTATAACAATATTGAGGTGCCATGAAAATATCATTGTTATAACCGATTATTGTTATAAGTAGGTTATGCCGAAAATAACAAAGAAAACGTGACAAACAAGAGCATTTAATGAGGGGAACATGATAAACAAGAGCACTGAATGAGGGGGAAGTTGCTTACACTTTTCACTTTTTAGCAGGTAGAAAACCGTAAGCAGTCAGCTTCGACTGCTTACTGGCCATGTTATTGACATCTTTTTGCAAAACGTCCAACTGCTGCGCGTGGCCGAGCGGAAGGTTTTTAGCAAACATAAAATCGCGCAGGGAGTCGATCATTTGCAACACTTCCTGATGCGACACAACCTGCATGGGTTCCGGTTCCTCCTCGTCGTCACTGCTGTCGTCTTCCGCGCCGGTGACCGCAGCGACGATCGCCTCTTCAGTGAGGTCCTCATTTGTTGCTACTGCGTCGTTGGCGTGCAAAAACTCCTCAAGTCCCGACGCGTCTCCATCACCACCGTTCACTGACGACCAAAGTACGGTCATTTCTGCGTCGGCAGGAGCGTCACGGCCTTCCACTTCCGCCTCACTCAGGGAGGAAAAAAATCTCCACGTTCGACAGCTTCTGGGCGGTATGATGGGCAGTGCAGTTGTCGAGCACCAGCGCCACTTTCCTGCCTTCGCGCTGCATCCTCTCGTTGAACTTGACCAACCAGTCAAGGAAAAGTTCAAGCGTCATGCACGCTTTCTTGTTGTGGCGGTAGCGAACAGGTATCCTCGCGGCACCACGAAAACAGCGAGGATTCCTCGACTTGCCTATCACAAAGGCGGGACACTTGTTGCTGCCGTCCATGTTAGCACAGAAAAAAACTGTCACTCGCACTTTGCTCTGTTTGCCACCCTTACAGGCATTGCCTTTGAGCGTGTGCGTCTTTGGGGGTAGCATCTGAAAAAACAGCCCAGTTTCGTCACCGTTGTACAGGTCTCGGTCCGTGTAGGCTTCGCGGATGCAGGGAAGTGCTTCCTCCAACCACTCCTGCCTAGCATTTACATCCAGCGAGCCTGCCTCTCCTTAAAACGCTGAAGCCAGCCACCCCCAGGCTGGAAATCAGTGTTGCGAAGGAGGTATGCGAACCTCTTCGCCTTCTCCGCCAAAATGAGACCACTGACTGGCAAATTCATAGCGCGAGCGCTAAGGGACCACTGGTACAGTGCATCTTCGACGTCTTTGTAGGCCCCGTGCCTAACCCTTTTCCGGCCGTCATCCATTGCGTGGCTAGCACCGCTAGCACTGGCATGGCTGTCACTTTCAGCTTGCTTGAGTGCGTTGTGAATGATGCAGGATACTGTTGGCTACGGCAGGCTGTACTTGCGCACCAAGCTGCTCCCTTTCTCGCCGGCGTTGTGCTCTCTCACAATGCTACGCTTAACTTCCAACGGTATTGCCGTTCGCTTTCTCTTCACTGGGGTGTCGCTTTCTGGAGGACGGTCTGCCATCGTTGTGCCCGTAGCGATGTCTGTGCGTGCGAGGACAGGAGGATCGAGGCGACAGTGACCACAGGCAAGGAAAACGACGCTGGTAAGCACCAGACTCGGAACACGTGCAAACGGCGGAGCTGGAGACGTGGCCAAATTAGCGAAGAATAGGGGAGGTCGGCACAGTGCACACAGCCCTGCTGCTGCGGCGGCTTAGGCACCCCGGTGCTTTTCCTACAGGCGGCGCACCCTCCTCCCCCTCCTCCGCGTCGCCGCGGCAGGCGAAAGCAGCGGTGGCATGCGATATTGCATCATGACCCCAATATCGATATTGCAATATCGATATTGCAATAACCGACATTGCATCATGACAGCATTGTTATAAGCGGTTTATTTTGCCATAGAATACAATGAAAAGCTGACGGTGCCACGGCTGTCCATTGTTATATCCGATATATTGTTAAAACCGGTACTGTTATAAGTGGACTCGACTGTAATTCAAATTTGCATTTTTTACAGGACATCATTCTGTCTCACAATTTGGATCAGATAAACAGCCAACGCGCACTTATGGTACATCAGCATCCATACTTGACCTTGTGCTTATTCGTCGTTCACTAGAAAACCTTTTTGTCGCAGTTGAGCCTAGAAATCCTGAACGCCACCTAATGTATTGTTCTATTCCCTTGGAAGTACTTGACACCAGCAAATGCACAAAAATCACCATTAAAGGTTTCTCTTAGCCAGAGATTAAAGTGTATTGAATTACCCTGAACTGTGCCTTGGTGATCTTCATAGCAAGAGTACTAATGTGCTTTGGGATAAGATTAAACAAATTATTACAACTTCATTCCAAACAAAACGGAAAGAACTTGAATGATGAGAGAGATGTTGCACCTCAAAAGAAAATAAAGTGCCTAAGGCAATGGTGTGCATCAGGTGTTACTATTCATCAAATAGAGTGGACTCTCTTTAGAATGGACCCTCATCATCCGGGAAAAAATGTCTGTTTTATCCAAAGTCCATAATATCCAGACATCAAATGGAATTGGGGGGGGGGAAATGTATGTGTGTTTATCATCGCTGACATTGCTCATCTGCGTTATTTAGTCCTTTTTAAATACCTGCTGCCGAATATTGACTCAGTGGTATGGCTACAACCGACAGTGGTAATTTATAACTGTAGCACATGTTCTACTTTCATCAGCAGCCTGGCGGGCAGCGTGGCTGCCGAACCCATGTAAACATTAGCGAGGCTAAGTCCAAAAGCTACTAATTTAACAGCTTGCCGTCATAAAGCTGCTCATGTTACGAGCTGCCGGTCATGTTACAAAAAATTACAGCATATCCACAGAGTGAATGATGATGAGTGGGCGAAGCTCGGGATGTTCATCGTAGATCGTGCAGAGTTCCGAATTAATTTAGTTAAGGCGCACGCTACGAATCCTCATAGTTCAACTATGCACAAGTGAAATCTCCCACCGGCATTTCATTGCAAGTCAAGATCCAGTGCCTACATATATATATATATGGGTTGCCCATGAACGCTTCTCCAACGCGAGCAGTCGGTATTTCTCAATCAAGAAACTCGCTAGGAGACGCTGCCTGCGCCAACGTTGTCTCTCGCGGGTGAGAGCGCGTTCTCCTTCTTTGCGAGCTGGTACAGTGTTCCTCTAAGAAAGACCGTTTCCATAGTCAACGCGCGCCTTTCGCTCTCTCTCACAAGACAGCAGAGGCACGCGCCGGAGGCATGCGCCGAGGGCGAGCGCGTGCCTCGCAGCATGCGGGTTACGCCTGACGACTGACGCATGACAAGGTTAGACTAAGAGGAGCTTCGCCCCTAAAAGAACTGGTTCCAGCTGGGGCTCGTTCTAACGATCGGTATCACAAATTCATCTTTTGCACGGATGCACTTCTGCCTCAGCTGATCCAAGACTGCTGCCAAGATGAATTAGCACGCACACTCACCCCAACGTGCTTCGTGTGTGGCAGCTTATTCATTACAACTTCTCAGTGGAACTCGCCAGTATTTGGGCTAGGAGCTCCAGAATGCCTCACTTCCATAACATTGGTTGCAATGCCTAACGATGCGATTGTGGAGAGAACGACGGACATCCAAGGCAGAAAAAAATGAACAAAAGCTTTTTATTCACACCTAACTCGAAAAGAACTTTGTTATCAGTGACTGGCAACCCCCCCTAGGTCGCTTCACGGAGCCTGAAGCGCTTAGGGAGGTTCCCCTGATGCTTGTTTGCCGGCGATACCTTTGTTGTGCACAATGGAACTCACGGTCTGCTTCGATAGTCCCATCGCTTTGGCAACATCTGCCTGCTTTGCTCCGCGTGCAACTGCACTCACAATTTTCATTTTATCACTGAGCGAAATTTGCTTCCGTGTTGTAGAGGCCATTATCTCAGTACCTGCTCTTGGTGCAGCACAACCCATCCCCACGGAACGTGACAAATGGCGTTTGTTATGCTACAGTGCCTAAAATCAATGCTTCCTTTACTAGATGCCTGCGACGTCGCTTGTTTTCTCATTGAGGCGCAGGTCCCTCGTAGTTCAGTGCAGCAGGCGCGATAGAGCGCTCGCAAGCGAGATTATTTCCGGTTTGGCCGGAAGTGACGCCGGTACTGCCGGTGGCACGGCACGCTCCGTCGGCGGACCAGCACCTCGGAGGCGCTGACTCTACAAGCGGCGCCTCTGATACAACGATATCTCGGAGGCACTACTGTTTGGAGCGCCCGCCGCAAGGTAGCGCTCGCAAGTGGGAGCGAAGGGGGAGAGAACAGGTGAGGGCTAGGGACCAGCTTTTTGGCTTACGTCGCAGGCACTGTTTAGAGGAGGCATTGCTAGAACATACCAGTATATTCTAGGCACTATAGTTATGCTCTCAAGCTGGCTTGGCTAGAGGCTCGGCTTGGCCAGATGGGCACCAATGCTGCCAGCCGAAGTTTAAAATTTTTGCTTAAAACGCCAGCGTGGTAAAATATGCTGTCAGTCCGCGTCGACACGGCGAAAGTCCGTTGTATGCGCCACTTTGGCAAAAAAATTGCCACTAATTTTGTCCACTGTAGCCAACAGTCCGTTGTAGTGGGGTCCATTCAAAGCAAAGTTGGCTGCATTGATGAAAAACATGGTCCAAACTTGGGTTAGAATATGGTCCATTATATCCAAAAGTCTGTTGTACGCGGGTCCGCTATAACGAGTGTAGACTGTACAAGATAAATTAAACCTTCACGTATGGCTAGCTAAGCGCCGGTATTTTCAACCCACATTGCCAGATTTCGTTCGTACGGTGCCACACGAATTTTGGTCTTTTTTAAGCACAAAATCGTGGTCAACTGACCAAATTGTCCACGAAGGTCACGTCATCATCGAAAAGCAACATATCGCGGAGCATTCTAACAATTATTTCCACAGTGTTTCTTTGAGTTCTGATGGTGTTATAAGTCCTAAGTGTACAGTAGAACCTCGATGATTAGATTATGGTTGATGCGAATTTCGCGATGATACAAATTTTTATGTAGTTTTGGATGGACTACGTTGTATAAAATGAGCCGTCATTCGGTGTTATACGAACAGTTTCCCCAGCCATTGCGGATGATACGAACGCACGAAATGACCGCTTCACGCAGGTGGCTGACTCAGAGTGGGAGAGTGGCCGCCACGGCTGCCGGCGGTTCTTTTACGCCTCGCTTGTCTTCATCTCTTTGCCCTAGCAGCGCAAAGAAGCGGTGAAATCTCTCCTCCCCATGAGCAGCAAACCCATCCACAGCCACGCTGCAGCCCGCCGGCAAAGAATGCGGGGCCTTGCCTTCAATATTTCCAGGCAGGGTCATGTGCCTGATAAGTTTTGTACGTCAGGCCTTTCCTGGCAGCTCATGGGCATACTGCAGTGTTTCTTTTTTTTAACTGCTACGGCGTTTTCACGTGGTGCGGGCAGTGCAGGCTGGTGTTCTCGGGTGCTTGTGAGCATAAAGACGCACGTTTTGTTGCTGCAACTGCCGAGTGCATAGCGTTTGAGAATTGGTGCACTTACTGGAAGACGGAAGCGTTCGTTGACATGTCTCGGAAGCGGAAGGCCCTTTCTTTTAAGGAGAAAATTGAAATTCTGAGGCAGGTTGACAAAAACCCCAGGAGAAAACGCACTGACTCGGCGAAAGAGTTAGGCATGGCGCCGTGGACGCTCTGCACCATTGTTGGCCAGCGAGATGTCTTCTTGAGGAATGGCCAGCAATTCGGTGCTAATGTCAAGCAAGCAAAGACGGCTACACACGTGAAGCTGCAAGAGGTCTTGCCAACGTGGACGGCAAGGTGCTATGCGAAAGGTGGATAACATTGCGCTTTCCCTTGGTATAGACAATTTCCGAGCTTCCAGCGGATAGCTGCACCATTTTAAAGAAAGGCACGGACTAGTTTACAAAGTTGTCAGCGGTGAAGCAAAGAAAGTAGATGAATCTCAGGTCAGTGACTGGCTGAACACGCTGCCGGCGCTGATTTCGGACAACGCACCACGCGACCTGTTTAACGCTGACGAGGCCGGACTTTTTCAACCTGCAACCAGAGAGAAGCTTGTGCGTGAAAGGGCAGGCTTGCCAGGAGGGCCAAAAAAGTAAAGAACGTGTCACCGTGCTATTTTGTGCAAATGCCGACGACTCTGAAAAAATTCAGCTTACCGTCACAGGCAAATCAAAACAACCAAGGTGCTTCCGATCGGTAGGACGTTTACCTTGTTTGTACAAGGGAAACAAAAAAGCATAGATTTTTTTCCTGGAGTTCCTTACGACTTTGTACCTGAAAATGGCAGCAAAAAACAGAAAAGCTTTTCTTTTCGTTGACCAGCTGCCCGCAAACACCAGCAGCCGGCTACAGCCACTGGATGTGGAAATAATGCGAAATGTGAAGCACCGTTTCAAGGGATCGCTTGTGCGGAGGCTCCTGGTGAAACACAAGGATGAAAAATTGCGGATTAGCCTGCTTTGACGCGTTACATTTCTTGGCCATGTGCTGGGATGATGTGACCCAGGACACGATCATGAACTGTTTTCGCAAGGGCGGATTTTTTGCGGAATTGGATGCGGCTCCGACGGAAGAAAACCAAGAGCCTGACGCCGATTTGCACATCGAGGGTTGGGAGAACCTTGAAACTCAAGCTTTGGCGTGAGACGTGGTCACCGCGGAGGACAACGTCGCGACCTGTGGACTGCGATCCTTCGAAGGATTGGTCAACGTGGCAAAGGATGCCGAGTCTGACAGTGATGGTGAAGATGCCAGTGAGTGTGCTCTCCTACCGTCAACGTCGAGAAACCTTCACGCCCTCGATGTTCTGCGTCGCACCGTAAGCTCCGGCAGCGTGAGTGAAGAAACCGCAGCACGGTTTTATGCCTTTCAGGCGGCTTTCTTGAGGGGCAGCGAAGTTCAAAAGTACATCATAGACTTTTTCAGCAAGAAGTAGATAACCTCAATAAAGTTCTTGTTCATCTTCATGATCAGCTTTAACTTGTTTTGGCTCATACAAATTCGGGATGATACGAATATTTTACGTGCTCTCTATGAATTTGTATCGAGATTCTACTGTATAACTGCGTAACTCAAACTCTGATACTGTATCAGAGCCAGGCGTGGTGTCAATGCTACTGAACCTTAAAGTTAAGTCATCTCCAGGACCAGATAATATTGCCCAGTTTCATTACTTCTGCATGTTGCAATTACTTACACATACTGTAGCTAATGAAATAAACAAATCCCTAAGTGATAACAATACACTTCCTCCTCACCAGCATGACATTCGTGAAGGTTTATCTACTGTAACACAGCTAATGACAATTAGCTGTGTTACAGTAGATAAACCGCTATTTTGCTAGTATGTACCCGACAAGTCAAGCGAAATAGACGTAATAGTTTTGCACTTTAAAAAAGCATTTGGTCTTGTTCCTCACAGTAAACTCATAGAAAAGCTGCAGTCGATTCACCTTTCAACTTATGTTATTAACTGGGTAGCAGCTTATCTATCAAATCGCAAACAGTTTGTGTAGATACGT
This sequence comes from Hyalomma asiaticum, assembly GCA_013339685.2. Taxonomy (NCBI): domain Eukaryota; kingdom Metazoa; phylum Arthropoda; class Arachnida; order Ixodida; family Ixodidae; genus Hyalomma; species Hyalomma asiaticum. Next base: position 21,200,978 of record CM023486.1, read on the forward strand.
AATTATTCTAGTGAACTGTCAGTAACTTCAGGGGTCCCCCAGAGCAGTGTCTTAGGCCCTTCATTATTTTTAGTATTCATATAATGACATCGTTAATGAAATCTGTCCTGCTATTCGAGTTTGGCTATTTGCTGATGACTGTATATATTGTTTAATGAAGTTTGTTCCCATGATGATCAGTTGATGCTGAACTCCAACCTTCAGTTATCTTGTCATGGTGCAGACAGTGGGACAAGGAAAAAGCAGTTCACAAGTCTATTACAAAAAATTAACAAGCTGTTGTTTGTTTATAACCTCGGATCTACACCACTCACCAAAGTAAACCAATATAAGTGTCTTGGAATAATGATAACCAGTGACCTAAGCTGGAATAACCACATTTCGAACATACGTATGTAACTCTACCTCCAGGAAACTTTGTATCCTCAGGCACAAATTAAAGCACACTCCTCATGATACTAGACTGCTAGCCTATACTTCACTCATCCGACCGAAGCCTGAATATGCACGTGATGTGTGCGATCTTTATACAAAAACGAACATTACTGTTCTAGAGATGATACAACACAAAGCAGTTAGGTTTATTTTTTTTTAAATATAGATTAAGCGACTCTCCCACTAGCCTAACGAACCAACATAATATTCAAACACTGGAGCTTTGTAGGAAAATACAAAGGTTGAAATTTGTTTTCCAACTTCAAAACAACTGTTCTTCCCTCAACCCACAGGATTATGTAAAGCCTCTTACAGCACGTCGAACATGGCATCGTCACAATCTTTCTTTAACTTTAAAGCTAACCTTTATAAGTTTTCCTTCTTCCTGCGCACGATAATAGATTGGAACAATCTGCCATTATCACAGCTAAGAAGTATAGACTCCCTTGTGCATTTAAGTATTTAATGTTATCGGCATTGCCCCACCCTTTGATGCTACTGTGTTTCATATTCGGAGCATTTTCAATTTTCTCTTACTTAGTAGTGGTTCTTATATTCCTTCTTTTTTTCTCATTAGTTCATATATGTGTGTATATACGTATATGTAGATGTATGTATAGTTATATACGTATATGCATTGTTTTAAATTTTGTTTCTTTCTATGCTTACAACTTCTTATGCATTCATGTTTTCTGCCCCTCCTGCTTGGACCCACATTAGGGTCTGCAGTGTTGTATAAATAAGTAAATAAATAAATGAATAAACAAATAAGCAAACAAACAAACAAACAAACAAACAAACAAAGAAAAACATGCCAAAATATTTCCTTGGATGTGCTGAGAATCGAACTCGTAGCCCGCCTCTCCACCACAAAAGGTGACCCGTTTTCTAACACTGTGCTGTCGGCGCATACAGTCGAAGAAGTATGAATGCCACTCATTGTCTTCCTTATCGCTCCCTTCCCTCTGCTTTAACGCGAGTGCGCGTGGCACACTTCGGAATGTGCCTGGAGCGGTACCGCCATCCAGGAGAGGTGAAGTGAAGCATGACGCGCTCATGTGCCTACGCACGTGTGCTTGGAGGTGCACTTTGCAAAGTGCCTGGAACCTGTTCCAAGGTGCGCCTTGATGCGATTGCGCGAAGCCGCGTCACCAGTCACCTTTTGTCGAGGATGGTGTTTCCCCACAACCTAGCCTCCAGGTGTAATGGCAACAAGAAAACTGCTGCGTTAAGCACCCAAGGTCGGCAACGATGGTGAGTCAATGTGGCGCAAGTGAACATGATTGATGCCTTTGTCACATGGCATTTATGCAAATATCCACTGTGTGCAGTTATTACATAAACTACCTCAGTTACCAAAGGGGTTGGTCATGGATTTTATGGAGTCGACACGTGAATGTGCTTTCATCCACGTGAAACGGTGCCGTACCAGTGAAACACCGATAGAAATGGGCAAGTTCACCTCGATGTAACAATTAACATTCACCTGATTATGTGAAGGCACATCGTGTTATACCGATTCTTCTGAAAGAGGAATCAACCACATTTTTTCTTTTTTCTTTGGCACAGTCGCAAAGACGGTTGTCGCGGTTGCATAATAACTACAGCAAAACCTTGTTATAACGAAGTTGAAGGGGAGAGGTAATTACTTTGCTATAACCATTAGGTCGTTATAACCAATATCGATTTCATCTATAGGAAATTCAAGGGGAATTACGATTACTTCGTTATATCCAATAGTTCGTTATATCCGGGTTCGTTATAACGAGGTTCTACTGTAGCTACCTCGCTCCATCCGACATTTGTGTAAGTGGACGCGCTCGAAACCACGGTTGTCAGTTAGTAGCAGGCCAGACTGCTTACTTCCAACTAATGCAATAAATACCTTTGCTTTATTTTCCACATGAGTATTTACTGCGTGTCTACAGACCCTTTCAATGTCTGCAAATGCATTCCTCGCATCCCCCACGTGACTTCCGGCAAGGGGCACGTGCTTGCGTCCTCTGGTACTTCCGTTGGGGGTGAGGACAACAACAAGAGAACGCAGGATCGCAGCTATTGGCGACCCAAACGACTGGAAGTATCCTGGGGGCACGGACCGGTTTGCGGCTCATCGGCAACCCACTGGCGAAAGGGTCTGCAGTGGTTGATGAATTGATCTTGCCCGAGTCTGACGCATTTTTCTACGTGATTTTATATATCGAATTCTGGCTATATTGAACTATCTTGCGATCACCGTGCTGTTAAATATATCGAGGTTTGACTGTGCTCTGTTGTTCCAAAAGGTGCACTGCTCCAGGCAGGATGAGATTTAAATCGCAGAGTTTGAAGTGAAAACAATGATGAAAGATGAAAGGTCGCTACAGCTAACACAATTCCTGTACTGAAACATCTGCTCAAGCATCCCTTGTATAACTACCACTGAACGCAGCGCACAGTTGTGCTATAATGGTGTGCACACACGCCCAATACAGTAAAAACTCATTACAAGAGACACTTGGTTGTAATAGGTGTTTGAAAATGGTTTAGTTGGTTTTCCCACGTTTACCATGTTAACAACATAGCATACAAGAGACCTGTTTACGGGAGGCACATCTGTTACAAAAGGCAACATCTCTTTAGGTTTTTAAAGTAATTATTTACTATTTAGAAGAGGCATAAACCAGATGTGTTCACTATGTCAACTTCATGTGCTCCGACGGCCTTACAGACCATGCAATCCTCACACGGGTAAACTGTGCATGTGCCCTGAAAGACGACCAAGAGGAGGAAGAGAACGATGATGACAGCGCAGAGCACAGAGTGTTGGCAGTTAAACCTGATGAACATCTAAGGGCACTTCAGAGGCAGTGCGATCAACATGGAGGCTTCCAGGGTGAAGTGCTTTACTTCCGGAAGCTGGGAAGGAAGCTAATACAATCTGCATTCACTAAAGACCTGACCACATAGTACTGTAAATGTCTTTTTTAAGCCACTCTGAGCAATTTTATGTAGATGTGTCTAAACTATAGCTGTGCGAATAGCAAAAGCTTGAGTGTAAAGTGAAATTAAATACCATTTTTTGAGTGCAAATGAAATAGAATATTTTTCAGTTAATATTAGTCAATTAATATTAGTGTTTTAATTAATATTTGTGTTGTCCCTACAAAAAGAACAGTCAAGTCCTAAGGAACACTACAACAAACAACTGTGCATATGCGTGAGCTAACTTCACTTCACTATGATATGCAAGCGTTAACTTCACCGCAGAGCACAAGTGTTTTACGGTGAAGCATACTACATGCTAAAATTGGCCACTTGTCACCTGACATAGCATGTGTGCCCCTGAATGTAAATCTTGAATAGTCCAGATAGTAAAATTTCAGTGCAAATTCATCTCACTTCGCCTCTCCTTGAGGCGAAGTGTCCACACGAAGTGCGTCTCCATGGCCGCTCAAAGAGCTGGACGAACGCATTGAGCAAGAGTGAAAGAAGCGAGATACGAAAGAATATAAGTCGCGTTCATATGGCCTCCGGAACGTGTGCCGATCACACAGTAGTAGAGCATCACCCACCTCTTGTCATGGAGCTGGCCACTGCAAGTTCGATCCCCAGTGCAGCAACAGAAGTTTTTCTGCATGTTTTTTTTTTGTTGTTGCTACATGTATGTTTTACTGCACCACTTCCGTTATGGAAATGACGTAGTGGGGTTGCGGTGGACCCCGGCATAATACACTTCTGTGTTAAAATGTGAATATTTGCACACCCCTAGTTTAAACACTATTTGGTTATGATGCATAGTGAAGTGGACGTAACCCCGCTCCTCGGTGTTTTGAGAGTTTTTGGCTACAAGAGACCTTGGTTATGAGAGACATGTTTCTCAGCGCCCTTGTATGTCCTTTACAATGAGTTTTTACTGTACGTTGTGCTTAAGTAATGCTGGTGTAACTGTAGTTTCCATCCCACAACTCAAAGCCATCAGATTTATATGTAAGCGTTATGATCGCCATTTTTCACCTACAATATATGCTAATGAATTACAGCTAAAAAGTTTGGCTCTCCTACGCACTTGTGACCGTCTTGTCCTGTTGCATAAGATCGCTCATGGGGAAACATTTATTGATGCACCCATTACCTTCACTAACCCTTCTTCTCGAATCACAAGGAGAAGTCACCACCTTAACATAGCTCCTTTGAAGTCATCCATTGATTGCTTCAAGTTTTCTTTTTTTCCTCACACTATTGATACTTGGAATGGTCTCCCGGGCTCCCTGCGCGAGCTGTCAAACGAAGAATTCGTTGAACAATTGCCAACCTTTTTTCACTGATCAGCTGTGTATACTTTCCTGATGTTCTGCCCATTCAGTGTGTATACTTCAGCGTGTATACTCAATGTGTATACTTTATTTGTGTTATATTTATTGCGACTTCATGTGATTTAGTGTGACTTAATGTATTGTATTTTATCTTGTGTTGTACTCACTCCTGCAATATCTTGCTGTGCAAGATGCAGTATTTGTAAATAAATAAATAAAAAAATAAAAAATATATTGTGACGATATATTGTGTATTGAGGCCATCTGGCGTAGAAAAGGCCATTTTTTCTTTATCATCCTCGTGCATGGGTATCTGCCAGTAACCCGACCGTAAATCAAGAGTTGAGAAGTACTCGGCACCCTGCAGGGAATCCAAGGCATCATCAATTCGTGGCATCGGGTACACATCCTTGCGCGTTATCTTGTTGAGTGCGCGGTAATCCACGCAAAAGCGCACAGAGCCGTCTTTTTTCCGTACAAGGAGATGACCAAGGACTGGTAGATGGACGTATTATATTTCGTTGTAACATGTCGGCGACGTTTTCTTCGATGACTTTTCGTTCTGCGAGCGATACGCGATACGGTCGATGACGCACGATGGATCCGCCGTCTGTCTCTATCCGATGTGTGGTAATGGGAGTCTGCCCCAGTGAAGCCGAGTGCACGTCAAACAGCGATTTATGTTTTTGCAGTAAAGCTAGTAACTGCTCTGCCTCTAGAGGCGTCAGGTCTGAGCTAATGGTAGCGGAGAGACTAGAGGAAGGAGCGGAAGTTGCAACAGAAGGAGCTGCAGATGAAGCTGTCTCGAGGGAAACGACAGAGAGAGATCCGGATCCATTGGTGCAAGCTAGTGTAGCGCCTTTAATATAGAATGCACCAACTAAGCTTGCAATAGTGCGGAAGGCCACTAAAGTTGTGGCTAAATTGTCAAAGCTTTGCACAAAAGATGTCAAAGCAAGAATGGACATTCTTGGAAAATGCAGCTTTTAGGAAGCAATGTGCATGGATCACTAAACTGTACAAGAACCGGTCATGTGCAGAAGAAACAAGAGCCCTTTTATTTCTACAAATCTTGTTGATTGAAAATTTTACACAGAATAAAGGAGCAGTTCATTTTGGTGTTGAACATACGGTATCTGTGGCTCAACAAAGCAAAGGTGCTCTGACCAGCAAAGAAATGTTTTGGCAAAATAGTGCGTCATTCAGCAAATGCACATCAAGTTAACGACACTTGTGACCAATAAGCCTGTTTTTCTTAAGCGCAATATTTCATGCGGTTTGTGATACACTGTTACGGTCCTGTGCACATCTGGGCTTATCTGCCTGGTTGCAACTGCATGGAACAAACGTGACACAACACAAAGAGGGAACGAAGCTGGACTAAGTCTGTATCACACATTTTTCTAATAGCCTGCGCTGCCATAAATAATGGCTTCAAGTTAGAAAAAAAACATTTCCAGGGAGACAGCACATTCAAATGTGGTCAAAAATATTTTTTTGACAAAGTGCACTTGTTGTCATCTGGCACCGCAATAGATGTGGTGCTGCCAAATAACTTGGTAACAGGTGGTGCCAACTAGATAATAACAATGTGGAGACATATTTTGCCAAATTGATTTCCTGACAAATACAGGAATTTCCCTCCTTAAGTATTGCCATCAGCTTGGTTCTTTACGTGTTTACCCATTGCTGACTGCTATAAATGTGAGATGGTGCAATTCCACCGAAATAAGTTGCCAAATTGCCAGTGGTCTCTTTGCCGAATGTGACAGACTAACCTGGGTAGCACATTGGAGAGGCCAGGGTCCCTGGGTCCTGGGACAAAGATGAACCTGGAGTGCTTGACTAGCAGTGGGAACTCGCTGAGCATGTCGGCCAATGCCTTGAATCCCTCTGTGAGATAAGAACATAGCTGCTGCAGGCTGGCGTTATACAGCAAAACTTAAAGGTGTTGTGAAATGTTTTCAGAATAGAATGCTGTGTACAATGCGTGTGTTTGGAATCGTGGCCCTCCAATATATCATGAACATTGCTTCGTTGCTTTGTGAGGGTTGATTTAGAGCGATAAAAACAGTTTCGGTTTTTCAGCGCTCGTTACCCCCAACTCTGCAACTGACCGTGGCCTTTGAGATTGGCGCACACTCGAAGGCCATGGGAAAACAAACCATGCTGCAGCGTTGCTTCCGTACGCCGGCACTACATGGGGTCCAGCTATGTCCTTATTTTCTAGCTTGCATACAAATTCATTATTTTAGAGGAAATGAAACTCAACGATACTGTATACGTTTTTAAATGTCTTCAATTGGTGTAACTGAAATGGCACTGAATGGTGCCTATGCCAGCATGTGGTGTCACATGGTCGTTTCGGGAGTGCAAGAATGCTACGATTTGAAACAAGTGTACATACATACAAATCACACTGAAACTTAATCAGCATGTTGAATGCTTATTGGAGCAGTGAAAATTACAGCAGGGCAGCTCCGTATTATTTTCACAACTTTAATTAAGGGGTCTCTCACCAGGTCAGGCCATTTTGGGCTGACAAAGTGCATGCATTGCATGCTCACGATCCCAGAGTAACATCACGGAAAGTGCCCAAATTTCAACATGGGCGATATTTATCCTCTTCCTCATGGGTATGTGCTCCAAGGTGGAAGAGATGATGACACTCCGCACAGATATGTGATGTAGTGATGTCTAGCATGCGGCAACCTGCCTCAACCAATAAGGAGGTGCCGTTTCTGGTGGTCGCCTCCTGGTAGGCGACGGGCTGTTGTGAGCCCAACAGCACCTTCAACCTGCAGCATCAGCGAGTGGCTAGGGTTTCATATTAGCAGCAATTCTCACCTCCCGAAATTGTGGCATTGGGCCACTTCAAACCAATTCAAATTTGAACAATTCTAGCAGTAGAACCTTCCCAGTTGCGTGCTCAACAACATCTAGTGCATAAAAAACCAATTCAAATTTGAAGAACTCTAGCAGTAGAACACTCCCAGCTGGGTGCTCAACAACTTATAGTGCATAAAAACCAATTCAAATTTGAAGAATTCTAGCAGTAGAACACTCCCAGTTGGGTGCTCAACAACTTCTAGTGCATAAAAACCAATTCAAATTTGAAGAACTCTAGCAGTAGAACACTCCCAGTTGGGTGCTCAACAACTTCTAGTGCATAAAAACCAATTCAATTTTGAAGAACTCTAGCAGTAGAACACTCCCAGCTGGGTGCTCAACAACTTATAGTGCATAAAAACCAATTCAGATTTGAATTCTAGCAGTAGAACACTCCCAGTTGGGTGCTCAACAACTTCTAGTGCATAAAAACCAATTCAAATTTGAAGAACTCTAGCAGTAGAACACTCCCAGTTGGGTGCTCAACAACTTCTAGTGCATAAAAACCAATTCAAATTTGAAGAACTCTAGCAGTAGAACACTCCCAGTTGGGTGCTCAACAACTTCTAGTGCATAAAAACCAATTCAAATTTGAAGAATTCTAGCAGTAGAACACTCCCAGTTGGGTGCTCAACAACTTCTAGTGCACAAAAACCAATTCAAATTTGAAGAATTCTAGTAGTAGAACACTCCCAGTTGGGTGCTCAACCACTTCTAGTGCATAAAAAACCAATTCAAATTTGAAGAACTCTAGCAGTAGAACACTCCCAGTTGCGTGCTCAACAACTTCTAGTGCATAAAAAACCAATTCAAATTTGAAAAACTCTAGCAGTAGAACACTCCCAGTTGCGTGCTCAACAACATCTAGTGCATAAAAAACCAATTCAAATTTGAAGAACTCTAGCAGTAGAACACTCCCAGTTGGGTGCTCAACAACTTCCAGTGCATAAAAACCAATTCAAATTTGAAGAACTCTAGCAGTAGAACACTCCCAGTTGCGTGCTCAACAACATCTAGTGCATAAAAAACCAATTCAAATTTGAAGAACTCTAGCAGTAGAACACTCCCAGTTGGGTGCTCAACAACTTCTAGTGCATAAAAACCAATTCAAATTTGAAGAACTCTAGCAGTAGAACACTCCCAGTTGGGTGCTCAACAACTTCTAGTGCATAAAAACCAATTCAAATTTGAAGAATTCTAGTAGTAGAACACTCCCAGTTGGGTGCTCAACAACTTCTAGTGCATAAAAAACCAATTCAAATTTGAAGAACTCTAGCAGTAGAACACTCCCAGTTGCGTGCTCAACAGCTTCTAGTGCATAAAAAACCAATTCAAATTTGAAGAACTCTAGCAGTAGAACACTCCCAGTTGCGTGCTCAACAACATCTAGTGCATAAAAAACCAATTCAAATTTGAAGAACTCTAGCAGTAGAACACTCCCAGTTGGGTGCTCAACAACTTCTAGTGCATAAAAACCAATTCAAATTTGAAGAACTCTAGCAGTAGAACACTCCCAGTTGCGTGCTCAACAACATCTAGTGCATAAAAAACCAATTCAAACTTGAAGAACTCTAGCAGTAGAACACTCCCAGTTGGGTGCTCAACAACTTCTAGTGCATAAAAACCAATTCAAATTTGAAGAACTCTAGCAGTAGAACACTCCCAGTTGGGTGCTCAACAACTTCTAGTGCATAAAAACCAATTCAAATTTGAAGAATTCTAGTAGTAGAACACTCCCAGTTGGGTGCTCAACAACTTCTAGTGCATAAAAACCAATTCAAATTTGAAGAACTCTAGCAGTAGAACACTCCCAGTTGGGTGCTCAACAACTTCTAGTGCATAAAAACCAATTCAAATTTGAAGAATTCTAGTAGTAGAACACTCCCAGTTGGGTGCTCAACAACTTCTAGTGCATAAAAACCAATTCAAATTTGAAGAACTCTAGCAGTAGAACACTCCCAGTTGGGTGCTTAACAACTTCTAGTGCATAAAAAACCAATTCAAATTTGAAGAATTCTAGTAGTAGAACACTCCCAGTTGGGTGCTCAACAACTTCTAGTGCATAAAAACCAATTCAAATTTGAAGAACTCTAGCAGTAGAACACTCCCAGTTGCGTGCTCAACAACATCTAGTGCATAAAAAACCAATTCATATTTGAAGAACTCTAGCAGTAGAACACTCCCAGTTGGGTGCTCAACAACTTCTAGTGCATAAAAACCAATTCAAATTTGAAGAACTCTAGCAGTAGAACACTCCCAGTTGGGTGCTCAACAACTTCTAGAGCACACCTGAAATATGCCTTTGGCCTGGTGAGGGGCCCTTCAACTGGAATGAAATGAGTTTCAACCAACGTCAGCCACTTTAAATGACCTGAATTCCACTTCTGGGTAGGTACTACCTGCACAGTCGTGGTGGGTACACAGTGTGAACGGGCGTTCTTTTCATCCTTCTTTTTAGAGGAGGTGGGGCTGCTGATTACAGGCCAATGCATTAAATGAAGTTGCAAATGAACGAGTGCATGTGAGGGCACAGGAGGAGATGCAGGAAAGCATGCGTCTTCTCCATTATGCTGGCCCTCTGGGCAAACGATTACCGTAAGATAATGTTTGTCTCGCATCGTATTAAATTGTGTTTTGTGCTGTTTAAACACCAATCTCATCCAATCTGGCCAAATCCTTTTACTGCAAAGCGGGGCTACCTTCGGCAGCCCATAAGGGATCACGGCTTGCATGGAAACGAGTAGGGAGATCACAGAATGGAAGGAGACGAGTTTAAGGGGGGGACACTGGTCTTAGAAGGCCGAAAATTGCAAAAAAATCTACTTTTTGAAGCTGACATTTTCGGAATCTCTATCTATTTTTGCACAAATTGCACAAATGTGCAAAGTTCCTAGCTTCTCTTCTCATTATTTTTGCCGTAAAATTAATTTGTAACCCCAATATGAGGTGTGTCTGAGCGCAAATTGTTGCTAAATTGATTTTGGCCGCTTCGCTTGTTTGCTTCTTCTGTAAAAGTTGACCTAGGAAAGCTAGAGCTACAATTCCTTTTGCACAACATAGCTAAATATGCATAGAAAGCAACGCTGCAAGCAGATTTTCAATCTACAGATCAAATTTTTTTATTTTAATTTTAAAATTATCACGTTTTTGGCTAGGTGTAGACCATGAACTCATTAGTGCTGTAAATTGAGAAGTAGTTGTTCAATTTCCAATCACCTTGCAGCGTTGCTCTCCTTGGGCTTTCCAGTATTCATATATGGGTTTATAATAATGTTACATTGCATAGATAATTTTTCATTGTTTCGGCAAACAATAGAATGAGATTGCTAATTATCTCTGGAAATAATTGATCTGTGTAAAATATAACTGGATAGTTAAATAAAGCTAAAAAGACTGAACAAAGCTGTGCAGTTTCATCTAATTTGGCTGAGAAATAACCTATGTTATCTCTAAGAACCATGTCCCCCCTTAACCAATGCGAAGAATGCATGTATGCACATATTCTGTCCTCTGTTGACCAAGCCGGCCTAGCAATGAAGGCCATGTGAACCTGTGACTGATGTCTCAGCGGGAAGAGGAGAAGGAAACAAATTTATCAGCTTCAAAAGCTAGGCCAGGTGAGCGAAGGGCAGGTTTCAGGGAAAAAGGAAGGTGGCGAGCCCTCGCGCTGCTCTAGGTAACAGGGAGTGGTGCTTCAACGACTCCCGCTAAATGATCCGTAGTCGCTCACCCGGACGTGAACTGCGCGCAGCCTCCCCTTGCTCCTGTTGCTCAGCCCTCTCAAAGGCGGCAGCCAGTTTGTTTGGGCAGATTACAATACAGTGGAACCCACTCATAACACCAAAATTACACTTACACAAGTTACATTGTTATAATTGTTATAACACAGTTGCATGCGAAAAGCTAAGTGAGGGGGACTACAGAGCTGTTTGCGTGTGTGTGTGCGGGTTCATGCACACGACTGTGTGAGCGATTTCATTTCATTTCATTACCTTAAAAGCCCAACGAAGGGATTACATAAGGTGTGGGGTTACATACGTTCGTTATACACTCGTTGGAAACAGCATGTGAATAAGCATTAATAAACATGAGATGGATAATATGGGTACATGATTCTGTGATATATACAAGCAGTCAGAATGATGAAAATGACATCCAGTGGTTTTTATTCTGAAAATGACGAGATACTTCTTGTATGAATGCGGGTGCACCAGTTAGGGCGGCAATTTGGTGAGGCACGCTATTCCAATCTGTGGCTGTGCGGAAAAAAAAAGGAACCTGAGAAAGTAGTAGTATGAGTGCGGGGGCGGCCCACTTGGTTCATGTGCCGAGTTCGATGTGATGTTCGTCCAGCGGGAATAACGTACGGTGGCTGATTGAGTGAGCAATGATAAAACCTATAAAAAAAGATAAGGATAATACACGGCGACGAGTAGCAAGGGTCTGCAGACCTAATTCTTTTTGCAATGACGACACGCTGACATGATATGAATATTGAGAGTGTATGAACCTTACGGCACGGTTTTGCACAGATTCGAGAGCGTTGCTTAGATATGTTTGGTAGGTTTGGATGTGTGAGTCATTGAGTGAGTGAGCGAGTGAGTGAGTGAGAGTGGGTGGGTGGGGGCCAGCACCAACACATGGCACACCCAGCAGCTAGACTTCATTGGTATTGCAATAGGGATTATACGGACACTCTCAGCGAGTTTTCGCATTTTGCAGTCGCCGTTTTATGCAAAGTCGAAATCGATAACATCGCTTACGCATTGCATGTTTTACGTGTGAGTAAAAGCATGCTAGCGCTGGGGACGAGGCACATGCAATAACTTCGCTCCACATGTGAGGCCTGTCACTTGCTTCTAAAGCAGAGAGGAAATGCCCAGCCCCTCTTTCTTCAGGCAAAGGACCATAGGGGCGCTGGTGGAACAGGGGCGGTAGCGGAGCGCAACTGAATTTCTGGGAGATTTTCCTGTAACCCATACAACTGGGAGAAATGGTCAAAATCAGGAAGTCTCTCGGGTAATCCGGGAGACTTAGTAGGTATGTAGCATGTGGGTAATACACTTGCTACCATCATTGCGATTCGAGTATTAACCACAAGAAGCTCCGGTTGTCTGTGGCATGCAAGTGACTTCAACCAAAAGCCAGAGCTGCTATCCAGGCTCTCAAACAAGAACTGATATGCGAACATAGGGGCATGCAAATGAGATCATCTGGGTACTTGCCTAAGATCGTCTGGGCAACCAGTCAAAATTTAAACGTTCTTGGCCCTTAGCTGCAGACTTTTTGTACAAGACCGCATTACATACGCTAGTTACTGTGCAAACAAGTTGCAAAAGATGTTGCTGCTGAGTCATTTTTAATGTTTGTTCCCAATATCACTGAAGCTGCAAGTTCTAGCACACTGAGGTTTTGTTTGTCATTTCCAATCGCGATGTTCCAATGGCAGATACAGGGCACCATACACTCAATTGCCATTGAACGCCAGCTATCTGTGAGTTTTACGCCATAGGTTGCTGTCTTCTTCGACAGTTGCGCTACACTGTGTGAAAATGCCACAGCATTGGCCATGACACAGATGGTGTGCGACCGAGATGAGACTAGCAATGAGTTTCAGTTCAAAACAGCTGCATTGTGGCCATGCATCTTTCTGTTAAAGTTGTGGCTAGTACTATCATCTCCAACCAATCAGCTTTGCAGATTGATTTGATTGATTTGTGGGGTTTAACATTCCAAAACCAGCTCTGATTATGAGAGACGCCATAGTGGAGGTCTCCGAAAATTTTGACCACCTGGGGTTCTTTACCGTGCACTGACATCGCACAGCACGCGGGCCCCAACACTACGCCTCCATCGAAATGCAGCCGCCGCGGCCAAGATTCGATCCCGCGAACTTCGGATCAGCAGCCGAGTGCCATAACCACTAGACCACCGTGGCAGGGCACAGCTTTGCCAGTAGCCATATCATGCCCACATCTACTCTCAATTTCGAGAGCCAGTGATATCTGACCACATACTTGTACACAAATTTGCACAATGAAGGCCTTGATTCTTATCCATGATGACTTCAAGACGCGAAAAATGTACAAAGACGAAACACAAAACGACAGGGACAAGCGCCTTCCAGCATGTTTGATTTTTATCCCACACTTGGGCAGTGTTTTGCTAATCTCATTTGCTGCTTGTTGTACTATGCCAACATGACACTTGTAAACGGTACACTGACCTTTGAGCAGTGTGCGATCCTTCTGGAGGCCTGTGGAGCGCGAAAGGAAGTTTCCTGCCAGCACAAAGCAGGCGGGGGCACCCTGTGCAAAGCCAGTGAACAGCACCCGCAGGTGGGACAGGACCTGCGAATACCACAACATATATATAGCAGGCAGCTGATGAATCTCATTAACAACTCTGAACATATTGGAGAGACTAGGTGAAGCGTCCAGCAAGTTTGCTAGGACTGTGATGCATAAGTGTGTGGACTATGCCTAGCCTGCCCACTTGATTGATTTCTGGGGTTTTACATCCCAAAACCATGAATTATATATTATAATTATGGGAGAGACCATGGTGGAGGGCTCCGGAAATTTCGACTACCTGGGGTTCTTTAATGTGCACTGACATCGCACAGTACGCAGGTTTCAACATTTCGCCTCAATCGAAAGCCAGCTCCAGCAGCCAGGACTCGATCCCGTGACCTTCAGATCAGCAGCTGAGCGCCAAAGCCACTAGACCACCGTGGTGGGGCCAGCCTGCCTACTTCAGCCGTAACTTGCGCATCTAACTTGCTCCGATTCGTGACAGCAAATTATATAAATAGTAAGTTTGGCCATAGCTTGGTCATTTATGACACACACACTGTGTAAGGTATTGCCACTACTGTTAAGATCAGTTTTTTTGTTCGATACTGCTGGGCTTACAGACATAGTACATAGGAAGGAAAGAGTATTAGTTTCCAATTCACAGTCTACACAGCACTTTCAACACACTGCTATCCACTATAAAACCATTTTTCCCATATCATAAGCAAAGGCAACACAAGTTCATGTGGCCGCCTGCTTGCACATCCTGACCACAGTTTATTCCAATTGCAGCAAGCGTGAACGCACTGTGTACTTGGGCAACTGCCCTGCCACCAAGAAAAGTGGTGGAGCAGCAAACAACAAGGTTTTCCTTTCTGCTTAACACCACCACGAGTGACCACGCCTGTTTCTTTGCATCCTCCTACAGTGTGCCCAAATGTTCTTAAACCTTGGCTAAAGTTAAGAGGACACATCGTAAACTATCAGATGACCTATGTAATGACACATAAAGGCAGCCACCGTGGCGACGTCACCAACCTTAGGTTGGTCTAGCCAGACATCAGAGAGGAGCACAAAAAGGGCGTTTTCTGGCACGTCACTCAGCTCCAGTTGGGTCCGCAGCTTCTCGGGAAACTTGTCGAACATGCTGGCCCCACCCATGTACTTTCTGTAATGTAAATGGCAAAAGGACATAGAAATGCACACTCTCTCCTTGGCTGCCAGCTATGGCACATAAGGCAGAAGAACGGTCACATCTAGAACTCACCATTTCCCAAAGTTCTTTTTGGCCGATACCCTTGCAATAAGGCACAGCCTATACATTCTGTTTAATCATAATCATAACCATCTTTATTTTCATCAGTTCACTGATGGCTGCTCTTTGTAGCTGCTCTTTGTAGAGGCAGCTTGACAAGAGCCCGCAGCTACCTTTGTGTAGTACATACAGCAGTGGCATGTATTAACAAAAAAAGAAGCATAGCACACTTTGGCAAACAAAAACAAAAAATGACATACAGAGCAGTAACGCAACTTAGATTCCTAACATATGCAGCTCACGTAGTTTCGGCAGTGTACACTTGTAGGGATCAACACAGGCTTTCACATATTTTTTCTGTAGTTTGGGAAGAATGTATGATAGTTTACCTTCCGAGTAATTTGTTCTGGGTGTTTTTACATTCCACGTGTCTTTATTTCGTGTACCAAGTGATGTAACGTTTTGCTGTAGGTTGGAAAGGCCATGTAAAAGATGTCTATTTCTTTGACTTTGTGTCTGATTGCTACAGTCAACTTAAATGCATACAGGTTATGAACGGGTAATATTCCAGCCTGCTCAAACAAGCCGTGCGTGTGGGCATCATACGGCAAATTAGAAAGTATTCTTATGTATTTCTTCTGCATCAAGTATAACTTTTGTAGGTTTCTGTAAGGGGTAGTGCCCCATAACCAAAAAACAAGTGGTGAGGTGTGAATAAAAGAGTGATTTATACAGTAAAAGCTTTACATTATATGGTAACACTGTTTTGCAATGGTGTACCATGCCCACAACGCGCGATGATTGTTCTGACACGCCATTGATATATTCGTTTCAAAGCATATTACTTGAAAATGTAACTCCTAGAATTTTTATATGATTTACTAACTCTATTTCGGTATCACCGTACACAAGATGTAGATTATTGTTTGCCGGTTTGTTCTTTGGTCTGAATAGTACCGCCTTTGTTTGACTTGTGTTTATACCCAAATTATTGGAACATGACCATATTTTTGTTGTGCAAGAATCTGGTTCATCTTGTGCCGAAGTAGTTCGCCGTTTGCAGCAGAAATAAATATGCGGACATCATCAGCATATAGAACATACATAGCACCAGGATAAATGTGTATTAAATCATTTATAAAGACAATGAAGAGAAGAGGACTAAGCATGCTTCCCTGTGGCACACGTTTAGTTATTGGCTTTAACGTCGAACAGTTACGATTTATTTCAACTACCTGTTTCCGATGTTTCAAATAACTTTTAAACAAGTCCAACACATGACCCCGAATTCGATAGCAGTGTAGCTTTTCAAATAATGTAGTTTGAATGTTATCGGAAGCTTTGCTAAAGTCCACGTACAATCCCAAGACATGTTTTCTTTCAAATTGAGACAAAATGAATTGCTTTTGTTCCAGTAATGCCATTTCTGTGGACCGGTGTTTTCTAAAACGAAAGTGAGTAGGTGACATTATATTGTGATTTTTGAAGAATTGGTATAGCTGACGGTGCATAAGCTTTTCTAATTCTTTGGAAAATACTGATAGAATAGATATGGGCCTATAGTTTCATACATCATTTTTGTCACCTTTTTTAAACAAAACACTAACTTTCGCTATCTGCATTCTTTCGAGGAAGACTGCGTTCGACAAACAAAGATTAAATATATGAGTAATACAAGGCACAAGTATATACAGCACATATTTGATAGGCATGATTGTTATGCCATTACTATCACGAGAGGAACTATTTTTAAGTTGCGAAAATACTGAATAAACATCTTGTTCTGAAACAGGCTTTAAAAACATAGAGGATGAACTTGGATCAGGAAGAAATTGAATAAACTCATTAGACGTCACATCATATGCATTGTTCACTAGGTAGTCATTGAAAGTATTTGCAAGTTTGACTCCTGATATGTTGCGCCCGTGACTGTGATGTTTTTAACACTCTGAAAGAAGAAACAAGTTCAGTTTTTTCCACAAGGCATAACCACATTACCATGAATTTCTGATGTGCTTCGCTATAATGAAAAGAAGAAATGTAGTTTGATGTGCAGGGACACTGGAACGGGGGGCAGGGGGGCGATCCCCCCCCCCAACATTTTTCAAGCGGGGGCAGGGCCCCCCGACACTTTCCGACTGTTTATGCTCTGAAATCAAATTTTTGACAAGAATTTTCAAGATCGTGGTTGTGTGGTCCAGTACGTTGGAAAGAACTGGAGCACACAGCCATGCGGGTTGCACGGTCTGCGCAGGTTTTCAGTACTTCCAAAATTTCCAACCATATTTTAAGTGCATACCAATGTGAAATAGCGAGGACGGAAATATGTAAAATTTAATTAATTAAAGCATTCACTGATATCATTGAAACTACTAGTTAACATTATTTACTGTGTAATTTAAATAATTAGAATCGATAAATGCTGAGAACAAATAAATAAATAATGTTCCAGAGTCCCTGTTGATGTGTGAGTGTTGATGCATTGTCCACTCCATATTAAGACCAGTAATGGACGGGGCTAACGCTATGAAGAGACATAGAGCAGGCACTGTATGTGAAAAATCAAGCAAATAACATTCTAGGCTTTTGTGTTCCGTGTACAATAAGAAGGCATAGCTCACTGAATCTACTCTTTCTGGCAGTTCCATCTGAAGAGAGAAACCTTAATATCTGAACTCAATGTTTGCCAAAGAGAGTCACCACTTGAGCAAAAAAAGACATGCTCTGCATATAGAAAAACACTGTTTGTGTATCTCATGCAAAAAGAAAGAAAAAAAAAACGAAAGAAAGATGAACTTTTTTTAGAGACACTGGGTGTGGGGTGGAGAGGGGGACACAGGCCATGGGAGCAACTCCTGTACCTAGCCTATGTGTTCCTTCCTTCATCCTGCTTTCTAGGGCTGGGCACACAATGCATTTGCAAGATATGTACAAGGAGCAGATTCTTTGGAAGCTTTCGCTCTTGCCATTTATATTAGTCACGCTAACACCTGTCACCCAAATACCCCTGCACCCAACCCCCCCCCCCCCTTTTTTTTTCTTTTGTGTGTGTGTGTTCGCACGTGCTGCTCTTCTCCTCTCTTTCCGAGGACGGGGGAGAGTGTGCAAAGGCGTACATAAATGAACGCTGGAGAAGGCAGTTGCCACCCTGACGAAGACAAGCCTGTTCGGTCGAAACGTTGGCTCCTGTGACATTCCCTGTTCTAAATCGTATTTTGCAATTTGTTCATCGATTCAAGCATCAATCTTCCTCTGAGCTTCTCTTCTAGTTTGGGTTCATTGTATTACTTTAGTTTGTTTACTGTCGTAATGGTGTAATATTAAAATTGTGTATAATTAATTAGCCACATTTAAAAGCAAAAAAGTTGGTTTTACGAGACCGACCCAAAACCCAGCAAGTGTTGGCAAGACCTTACAGAACCTTGTGTAGAAGTTTCCCTTATACCATCTGAAATTAAAAAGGAAACTGAGAGTCACCTTGGCTAGCACCGTGGGGAATAAAGGTGAGGTGCCTCAGCAACTTACGTGCATGTACTCTCATGCTCCTCATACCACCTCTGCTTCCTCATCATACAGAGTCATTACGCTAACTCATGCACACACTAGGTACACCTTTGGACTGATTGAGCTGAAGACAGCTTTGTGGCAGTGTGCTTGCTTGGCATCATGGAGGCTTTCCGTATGTGCACAATTTTAAGTAGACAGGGCTGTAGGTCGACAATATGGCCTCTTTCCAATCGCACGTCCAAGGAAAAAGTCTGACTGGAGGTTCACATTTTGGTTTTGGTTGTAAGTTGACAATCCAAACATTGGCTTTAAAATTTCAACGAAATAGGTTACACCAGCATATCTTTTTTCAAAACCACTAAGTGACCTTTTTGCAGGACCTTCGAGGAAAACCTTGCATTTTTCACAGCCACCTGTGATGTAGTATTTGCAGTATTCTTAACACCAAGTATTATGACAACGCCAAAGTTTCCAACCTGTGAGCAACTCTTAAGGCTTTTGCATTGATAACTAGTGCACATCCAGCATTTTGCACGAGGATGTTGCCTATGGCAAATAGTCCCTAAATCTGTGCAGTTGTAGGGCAATACGTTTTGCAAAGCAGTTTTTGACGGAAAAGTACAGATCATTTGTCTGTGTATTATTGTGTGCTTCTCGTAAAGGGCAATGACCTTGCAGACAGCATGTCAAACTGTAAATAATGTAGACCAGACATGGGTGACGTGTGTACATTGCTTAGGCTGATCTCGATTCTCTACATTTGAATGAGCAAGAACACACTGATGGAAAAAAGAAAGAAGCGAGGTGTGCTGTAAAAGCGGTTCAGGTGTTAGCTGCCAGATAAATATTTTAAGCCAAAAACACTCCACTCAAGTGTATGCAGGCAATACTATGCAGCCTGCCCATGTCTGTTTTACTCCTTGAAGGATTATTAGCATTTCGGCTACCGTCTACTCTGACCCACTGTTGCCATCTTCCTATCTTGTAATGTAATGCCTATCATTTTTTGTTCCATCTTGCGCTGTGTGATTCTTACCTAACTTTCTCTAGAGCTTCTTTGTTATTCTTCTGTTTTCAGCCCTGTATGTCATTACTTACAAAATGAAATAATTAACAATAGTTAACAATTTCCACTTTAGGGATAGCAGTAGGCTACCGGTCACAAGTCAGAAATGCCTGCGTACCAACACACTCTTATTCTATGGTGAATTTCTTTACATGAGTAAGATGTTTATGTTGTCTTAAGAGTGTGACAGTTACATCTACAAGCGCTTTCAAGTAACTTCGCATCATCATCATCATCAGCCTATGCTAAGTCCACTGCAGAACGAATGCCTCTTCCAACGAATCCCAATTCGTCCTGTGATGGACAAACTGATTCCGCTTTATCCCTGCAAATTTCCTAATTACATCGTCTCATCTAATCCTTCGCCTGCCTTTGCTGTGTTTTCCATCACTACATATCCATTCTGTTCTCACTGTCCATCTGTTATCTGTCCTCCACACATGTCCTGCCCAGGTCCCCTTCATTCCTTTAAGTGAATATCAGCTACTCCTATCTGTTCCCTGGTTCATTCCACTTGCTTTCTGTCTCTCTTAATGTTACACCCATCATTTGTCTTACCTACCACATTATCGTCACACCAATAAACTTCCATACTGCTCTGTGTGGCCCTCTATTTCAGCTCATGCTCCCCTGTTATCCTCCAGGTCTCTGCACCATAAGCTAGGTGTGGGAGAATGCAGTGGTTCAACACTTTTTATTTTAAAGACAGTGATAAGTTTCTGAGCATAATTTCACTTATGCAGTATATTCACTTCTTTCACAGTATTTACTATAGTGACAGTCCTTTTTCACGCCAATTCATTCATCCAGCAACAAATATTTCCACCCGAAGTGACCACGATCAGAAGGTATGCCCACTATTTGCTCGGATGAAAAAATATTTACACTCACCTTTGGTGTTACCAATAAATGACTGGAACACCCTTCCGCAGTCGACATAAAGGAATTAACTTCTTTCCAAACAGCTCTACTAACGTACCTAAGTCAGCAATCCTGCCGTACTAGCTGAAGTCTCATTGGTTATGAAGTTTCATTCATTATATGTATTTATTTTATTTCTTGTTTTTGAAGCTACCTTTGTACGCTGTCATGTGTTTGTTCATCACCTCTATAGCACTGTACCCGACCTTACATTATTGCATTGTGTTATTCTACTACTTTTCAGAAAAAAAAAAAAAAAAGAGAGATTGAATGCAATGTAATGCTTTTTTTTACTAACAAACCCAATCCTTGAGTACCTATAGGCAAAACGCATAATGTCATAGTGATTAAGTCTAGAATCCAGAGGTCAGCTTTATGAGGTAAGAATACTAGCAACACCCCACTCCCTCTCACGCATTCCTAACTGAAGCACAATGCCAGGCCCGCAAGATAGATTTAAAAATGACACGACGTTGAGTCTAACTCAGAGTGCCGGATGACTGCATGATGTCTGCAACTGGGTGAACACCTTGTGCTCAACATTGAAGCTCAAAGGCCTCTCGTGGGGTGAGCGATGCTCTTCAATCCAAAACTTTCACTATAGGTTACCCCAACCGTTATATAGGAATGCACACTTTTCTCTTTTCCTCCTCCACGTGTTGAAGTATATCTCGCACTACGGAAGTCCAGGATAGATATACACCACTAATTGCACCCGAACATTTACGGTTGCTCTTATTTATGATAAGTCTCAATCGATTCAGGGTGGCGTTTTTTTTTTTTCCTTTAACGCCACCCTGAATCGATTGAGACTTATCATAAATAAGAGCAACCGTAAATGTTCGGGTGCAATTAGTGGTGTATATCTATCCTGGACTTCCGTAGTGCGAGATATACTTCAACACGTGGAGGAGGAAAAGAGAAAAGTGTGCATTCCTATATAACGGTTGGGGTAACCTATAGTGAAAGTTTTGGATTGAAGAGCATCGCTCACCCCACGAGAGGCCTTTGAGCTTCAATGTTGAGCACAAGGTGTTCACCCAGTTGCAGACATCATGCAGTCATCCGGCACTCTGAGTTAGACTCAACGTCGTGTCATTTTTAAATCTATCTTGCGGGCCTGGCATTGTGCTTCAGTTAGGAATGCGTGAGAGGGAGTGGGGTGTTGCTAGTATTCTTACCTCATAAAGCTGACCTCTGGATTCTAGACTTAATCACTATGACATTATGCGTTTTGCCTATAGGCTGCACATGAACTGCATGAACTCACAATGTCTCCGAGGCCGGTTCGATGGGAGGCAGGCCCATGGCATCCACGTGGAACACCATGTCTTCGTAGCAGCCCTCGGCCAGGACAAAGCTGTTCTCCACAAACAGATCGGCTGTGAATTTCTGCAGTGTGCGCATGTTAAGGAAATCGACTCTGAGCAAAATGTGCACTGCCTCTCCACCAATGTAGGAACCTTGTGCAAGTCAGCAGAGCAAACATCTCCAGTAAGTTCTTACATTGCTGCAGGGCCCTAAATGCGCACCTGAAACATTTAACAAACTGTAGCTTAATGCAACACTTGTACAACTTACCCACGTGATAGAGAAAACACACTACAGACCAGCTTTTCAACTGGCTCAAATTTCTGAGGCAACTTTTAACATGATCACTGAACAATGTTATGATTATTAAGCATACTTTGGTGGGGGTCCTCGAAATTTTGACCTGGGGTCCCTTAACATGTGCTGATAACGCACAGCACACAGGCTTGTAGCATTTTCGCCTCCATCGAAAATGCGATTGCTGTAGCTGGGACTGAACCGGTGTCTTCTGGAATAGCATCTTTTAAAAGCATGTAAGTTAACTCATTTGGCAGGTGACTTGACTAGAGAAACATGCTTTGCAAGAAAAAAAAAAAAAAAAGAGAGATTGAATGCAATGTAATGCTTTTTTTTACTAACAAACCCAATCCTTGAGTACCTATAGGCAAAACGCATAATGTCATAGTGATTAAGTCTAGAATCCAGAGGTCAGCTTTATGAGGTAAGAATACTAGCAACACCCCACTCCCTCTCACGCATTCCTAACTGAAGCACAATGCCAGGCCCGCAAGATAGATTTAAAAATGACACGACGTTGAGTCTAACTCAGAGTGCCGGATGACTGCATGATGTCTGCAACTGGGTGAACACCTTGTGCTCAACATTGAAGCTCAAAGGCCTCTCGTGGGGTGAGCGATGCTCTTCAATCCAAAACTTTCACTATAGGTTACCCCAACCGTTATATAGGAATGCACACTTTTCTCTTTTCCTCCTCCACGTGTTGAAGTATATCTCGCACTACGGAAGTCCAGGATAGATATACACCACTAATTGCACCCGAACATTTACGGTTGCTCTTATTTATGATAAGTCTCAATCGATTCAGGGTGGCGTTTTTTTTTTTCCTTTTTACCTTATTTTCTATCTCTTAGGTGTTGGTTTTCTTAGGGTACGGACAAAAAAGATAACAGTCATGCTCAGTGTCATAGCTACAGAGATGAGCTTGGTGATGGTGGCACTGCTGTGTCATTTCTAAAAAAAAGCAACGACGACTTACATCGTCCCACCAAAGGAGGCACCAATGAACGGCCTCAGAGTGCATTTAGTTTGTCGTTTATCTAAAAGTGCGCAGTACACTTGGAATGGCTCTCTGTAATATGCACTCTCAAACAGACTGTTAATGGTAGACCTGGGTCTTAAAAACGAGAAAATTATGAGAAAGTCAAATTGTAAATTTTGTTACGATGGATTTCAGCATGTTTTTCTGCACATGCTCACAAAAATCCAGCCCTCTGAAATACATAGCTTTGCTAGAAATTCGTGTTTAACAAATAAGCTTTTTTCACAAGACATGCCCTGACCTGCCACAGTGGTCAAGAGGCTATGATACTCAGCTGCTGATCCAAAGGTCGCGGGATCAAATCCCGGCTGCAGCCTCTGCATT
The DNA here is from genome assembly GCA_013339685.2 of Hyalomma asiaticum. NCBI lineage: Eukaryota > Metazoa > Arthropoda > Arachnida > Ixodida > Ixodidae > Hyalomma > Hyalomma asiaticum. The sequence continues at coordinate 21,224,616 of CM023486.1, forward strand.
CTAATGGAGGTGAAATGTTGAGGCTTGTGTTCTGTGCAACATTGGCACACGTTAAAGAACCCCAGGTGGTTGAAATTTCCAAAGCCCCCCACTGCGGCATATCTCATAATTATATTGTAGTTTAGAGATGTAAAATCCCAGAAATAAATCAATCAACTGCAAGAGGTGGTCCCCACCCCCCAAAAAAAATTCAATTTTGCAGTATTTTCAAACTTCCAAAGGGAGGCAGCAAGGGAACCACATGCAGTTTAGTTCCCAGGAGCCTTCTGAACCACTGGCAATTGCAATTTGCTGCATGCAAGAAAATAAAATGATTTTTCCACACTGTACATAAGAATTTTTTGCATTTTTCTCAGAAAGCATTCCTTGGTAGTTTCAAATATTCTGGGAGGTGTAGTGTTCTGACAATCCGATTTCAGTAATGCTTATTTTATCTTGTTAGTCTTCTAAGGAGTGGAACAAACACTGAATACAGCTTTCCTATTGCCTTGCAACATTTATATATATTTTGAGGAAATAACAAAAGCAAAATGCATACGCCATGTTAAAACTCGTTCATGTATTTCGATAAAATTGAGGTAGAAACATGAAATGAAGCTTGTTGCATTCCTAAAAAATTCAGGAATATGTCTGCATAACATTTAGAAAGCTGACTTTACAACATTTTCTGCCAGTCATCCAGGAAACCTAGGACAAATAGTGTGCAAACTACTTTCTGCATTATTTAAAGAACAACTAGCTTATTTTTTAAACCGGTACATTGAATTACGTATTACCTGTAAGCTTGATTGCTCTAGTACCGATAGAAATAAATATTTTGCCTAAGACCAGCGTCCTCCCTTAAAGGGGTCCTGAACCACCCCTCATGCTTGGCTTTAAAAACAGCTTGGTTTATATTGAAGCCTCTCAGAAATACACAGTTGAAAGAATTTTTCAAGACGATTTGCTGGGAGCGAAGATGCTGCAACCAGGAAATCTGCCTTGCCTGTTCCTTCTCAGCTGTGCAGAGGAGAGCTCTGGTGGGCGGCTGTGGGTGAGGTGGCCTGACAATCACGTTGCTGGATCAGGCTTCAATGTCCTAACGGTGTGACTGATTACGCACACAGCTTGGCGAGGCTGCCGTGTGTAGAGTTACTGTGCGTACAGTAACTCTAAACCTACACAGGTGCTGCAGGCGGCAGCGAATGGGTTAATTCATGACAGTTATCGGCCAATAGCAGCAAATCTGCTCTATGACAAAACGGAGCACCTATACTCGCGGACAACTTTCTGTGGCAATGAAGGCAAGGCTACGGTGGCGGAGCTATCACTCTTGTGTTTGTGTGCAAGTAGTCCGGTGCCTGCATACCGTGATCTGGAGAAAGTGCACACACAGATCCACAATGCCAAATGCTTGTGTCTACAAGTGGGATAACCATACACTGAATCATCTAAGATTGCTCTAACACAAAAGAGCAAACGTCCTGTAGGATATGCACAACGCAGGCGCTCATATCAAAATGTAGCGTCGTATAGTAGCTATCACACGACAGAAACAGGCATTGTGCGCGCAGGTCCCGGAGGCTAGTTCCGCGCTTCGCTGTTTGGTCCATTCGCCGACAGGTGCCGACTGTGTCCTTGGAACGACGTTTGCTATGGCTGCTTCGGAAAGTTCTGTGCGAGTTCGTTAGTTGATAAGTATGCACACAATGTTCTATGATTAAGAATGTAGGCCTCCATATGCCTCTTAAGTGCCGAAAGCCGTTCACTTTTTCGGAAAACATCAGCGTATGTTTGGCACTATACACACAGCATGCAAGCGCTCCGGCACCGTAGCCTTCCCTTCATTGCCACAGAAAGTTGTCCGCGAGTATAGAATGTGAGTGAGGAGTAGCCTCTCTTTGAAAAGAGGTCTCCTGAGTGAGTGGCGACTTTGTGCTCCACTTGTGAACGATAGGTGCCGTGCATGATTACAGAATTTTGCGGAGTTGTACATTGGAGCGCATGCAAGCTGTAGAATGTGTGCTTTCATCAAGGTTGCCGGGTGGTGAAAGGGCGGATGGCCCCCACCATGCTTTTGCGCATTTCTGGTGCAAATCTGAATAAGCTTCACCGCACTCGTGTAGAAACCATGATCTCTAGTACAGTCGATCGCTCTCCTCTATGAACTAACTGAAAAAGCTCAAGCTGTTTTGTGGCACTTTGCAATGCAGGTCACACTGCGAGTTGAAGTGTAGTAAAGAGAAAAGTGATTGGTGGTACTGCACTGCCCAGTAGATGTACGACGTGCAAATATGCAGGGTTGTTCGTTTTTGGGTTTTATACTTTTTTTTTGTATTCGAGAGTAAAAACCGAGTGCTCTTTTTCAATGCGTTAATGATGATAAATCTGGTTTTTGTGGAACCAGACCGAAAGTGAGGCTTTTTCAGGTGATGTTTAGAAATTTAAATCAAGAAATCGGAGCAGGAGAGCGTCCACGGTTCTCCACGCAGCTTGTGAAATGAACTACACATCATCGGCGCTCGCACCAGCCAACAGGATGTCACTTCATTGTTCCTAGGTAGGATAGCTATAGCAAGTGCACCACAAGCTCTGTGCTGCATCAAAAAATATAAGTTGGTATGTGGTACTAGAATATCGTGTGAAACATGTTCAGGCTGTAAGACATGGGCAGAACTGCATTTTTCCTAAGAACGAACAGCCGTACAAATATGGAAGCTTTCTGTGTACAAAGGTGGCGAGTGTTTGAAAAGTGATGTGTTTGCGGTAGTGTTTGGAATAGGAATGGCTGCATGAGTTTTTTCAGGGCAAATACACTTTTTTGCTCTTGGCCACCGCCGACTACACACGCTGAAGCCTTTATGACACAGAATGCCACAACCTTCTCCAACTTTCGTTTCCTGGCACTATTCAGCACAGGAGTCCCACCCCCATTGGGACCATGGTTTCTACTGCATAACATTGTGTGTGTGTGCATTAACACATCACCAATAATGTCACCACAGCGACTATAACATGACCACGACTTATAAATGTGTAATTTTCAAAATTTGGAGCGGCTGGAAAAGAACAGCTGGTATCTGTAACTTCAGTCCTTAGCTTTTCTTTTTAATTATGAACTCTCAGTAATTTTCATTAGGCCCGAATCAAGATTCAGCTTTCAGGAGTCCATTAAAGTTTATGTTTTTTGCATTCTACACCAAAACTAACTCAAATCCGTCCAGCCAAAATCTGTCTCGTAAAAAGCAGTAACTCAAAGTGTCTAGTTGAGTCTAACAGAGAATAAAAGACTATCTCAGATATCCGCATGGTGCCCCATTATTGTCGTCGTCAATATTGTTATCTAACCAGGCTACGCCCCGGCCACGCTACTATCACCTCAGGAATGCTGGTATAATAGGCCTAGGAATACAGGTTTGATTCCCAAAGCCATGACAGCAGCACTTAAATCGGAGAGAAGTGCATGAACACCCCGCACACTTAAATTTAGGATCACATGAGCCCCAGCTGAAAAAAAAACTACGCCTCATAATGACAGTTGAACCTGGACATAACAAATTTGGTAATAATAAATTACTGATTATCATAAATTAAATGAAATATTATGTTGCCATTAAAACAGTGCCTATAACGAATTAATGGACACAATGGAGCCACTCCTGTGTCGTACAGAAATGTTTACAGTGAGAACTGATGCAGCAGTTCTGGCATGTACCAGGAATAAATTTTTACTTAGTCATCCTGCAGCACCATTACTTATCCACTCTGCAGATCGCATGACTGTACTCCACCTAAGAAATCCCCTTCAACACTGTTGAGGCTACAGGGTGGCTTGGCCAAAAGGAAGGGAGAAGAATCCTTCAAAATGTATTCATCTATGCCACGTCATTTGCTCAGTATCTCCATGGCATTTGCACATGCACAGAGGGCAATTAATGGCGAGCAGGCAGCACAACTCAAAGTAAACAGACATGGGTGGCACTGATCAAAAAAGCAAGTGCCTTCTGCCCCGTGGTACACTGTGCAGCCTGCACATCCTGATCTGGTGCCTGTATTCGCTTCAGATTTGTGCCTCGACACTTGGCAGGAAAGCATTCGTGACCATTGTGTACCATTTCCAAGAACGAGCCTCACATTCTTGCTGCTTTAGGCTTAGCAGGCACAGCTAAACAAGCGGAATTGATCTCAGTAATAGCGACAAAACATACATGATGCTTCATCCCCAGTGCGAGTTGACGCAAAGCAATGTAAGATTTCACCATTTATTCATTGCCGACAGGGCAGTGGGCAAGCAGCACGAGTTCGGATCAAAGTGTGCGGCCACTTCTGCATGGTCGCTGCCATGTTGACCGTAAGCACAGCTACTGAAGGCCATCAATGCAATACAGTGAAGCCCACTTACAACAATGTTCAAGTGCTGTGGAACTTATATCATGTTATAACAGGGTTGCATGAGAAAAAAGCTAAATAAGGAGACCCCACAGCTGTGTGTGTGCGCATGTTGGGGGTGGAATGGCTAAAAGCTCCTTCCCACACACTGTATGTTTCACAGTGTGACAGCCAGCACAACACTCACCAAATAAAACATCCTGAATGAACCCTAAAGACTCCCTTCCCATAGACGATATTGACACGTGCGGTTGTTTTGATTTAAGTGGAAAGCCGTTATCGCTTCCCAGTGACATGCGTGCTGGTTTTGATTGATAGCGGGGAGCGCCATTATCACTTTCTGTTACGCGCAACGCAGGCCACGTTTATCTTGCATGCCACTTCTAGAACCGTGTCAACAATTCTTGAAACTTTGCATGCTTGACGCACACATTTCAGTGACTTCTGGAGTTACAGGGATAATGCGAGAACGCGTTATGACGCGTGTATAAAAGCCGATGCATTACGGCGTTTGTCAGTCTTTCCGTCGAATGTTCATGCCGCTGTTGCTGTGAATTGTGATTGGCCTTGTTTTGCTGGGCACAAGTTCGCCCAATAAACAGTTCGCCTGACATCACCTTGAGTCCTGCGTGCTTGTCATCAAGTGCTGCGTGTGTCACAACCACGTGACAATATATTGTTAAAACCGTTATTGTTATAGGTAGGTTCAGCTGTAATTAGTGCCACGCAACATAGACACAAAGCATGAGTCACATATCATTGAGACATAGAACATGACAAACAAATGCAAATGTTTCAACCCAGCCAATTATAAAGCAATTTATACACGAACTGCTGTGCCGTGCAAGTATGATGCTTGCTTACACCTCGTAGTTTGGGTAACGGTGCAAGGTAATTGGCGAGATGGGGTAATAATAATTGCATTACCATACCGCTTATCTCACCACATATGTTCTGCAAAGCACTTAACATCGAGCAAAAGGATACCGTACCAGAAGTGTCAATCTTTACAGAGCCAGTTGTATCCTCGAGGAAGTAGTTGCCCTGTTCAGGGAGAAATAAAGGGGCAGCAACATAAGGTAGGGCGAGGGAAACCACACACTTCCAATGCAATTCCTGAGGACAATTGCGAGAGCAGTTTTGGCATTGCACATGAACAAGTGCAGCGCACAGATTGGTCAGCAGTGATTGTGTCGGTGGAATGTGAGGCACTTGCGGGGTGTCAAACTGATCAAAATTTAAATCAAGACATGCTATCGGGCTTGTTCATGTCAAAATAGTGAAGTGAAATGGCCCTGAACTAATGGGGATGACCTTGTCTCCAACACGTGGGGATGTGGTTGTCTTCCCTGACTTGACCCCCTTGTGTACCTCCCTTCCCCCCATCAGTTCTACACAGTTGCAATTCACTGTTAAAGGGACCTTGCAACACTCTACGAACACAGCAAGAAAACGACGCCGATCAATCGCGGAGGCTCCTGTGAACATGTCAACTGAATATTATTGTGCTATATGCATCCGGAAATTACATTTTGGTTTCTATATACACCTGGAAACCGGCCGCTCTTCTTTTAACAGAACATGTCATAACTGGCACAGACTACTATATAAATTAGAACTACCACTGGCCGATTCTCGTGTGCAGTTGTCATAGGTGCCATGGTGTGGCGCCACGTCCCTGCAGAAGAGCGAATACTTTCAAAGAAAAAGAGAAGAGGAAATATTGTTCAAGGTAATGCACATGATAGTGTGCTTCCTTGCCTCTTTTTCATCCCAGTCTGGGTAGCTTCCAGCACGCTCGTTGCGACGAAAGAAGAGTGAACATGCTCAAACAGTCGAATTCCTCTCCACTAATACCTAGCAGATTTGTAAAATTTTTCAGGCAGGTTATTTGTGACGCAATAAGCGCTTCAACCGATGTCACTCGAGCACTACTTGGAAAAGTGTTGCAAGGCCTCCTAAAATCCGAAGGCTGCGCTCTTTCTCTTCCTCCATGCTAGAAGGAAGAGAGAGACTGCCTGCATTAGAGGTCCACTTTGGAACATCGCTTGCAGTGGACCATAAGTTTGATTCTTTGTTGAACACAGAGATTGCAATGAATGTGCCGCAAAGCAAAATCAAAGAGGGATGAAAAACTAGGAGGTAGGGACTGTCATCAGAACATGACAAGCTCGCTCATATCTGGCACTGGAAGTATGCAGTGTTTACTGATGCTAGTTTGAGCAAAGGAGGAGAGTGTCTGTTTAAGCAGTGACGCCCACCACTTGCAAGTATCTTAAGTTTCATCTCTGCTACCTTGTGTGACAGTAAAGTAATGTTCCTGCAGCAAGACCCTTCTCAAACGCCTCCTTACATGTGCCCGTGCATGATGCAAATGTGCAGCAGGCCCAGGCGGGCAGCTTTTTGAGGTGCAATACAAAGAAAACAAAAGGGGGTGCATAGTGTGTCCACAAACAGTTATCACCAGGCTTTCTCAAAAGATGGTCACTTTCCACCTTTCTGTGAGAAACATTATGCCACACTGATAATGCCCCGCCACGGTGGTCTAGTGGCTATGGTACTCGGCTGTTGATCCGAGGGTCGCGGGATCGAATTCCGGCTGCGGTGGCCGCATTTCGAAGGAGGCGAAATGTTGAGGCCCGTGTGCTGTGCGATGTGAGTGCACGTTAAAGAACCCCAGGTGGTGGAAATTTCCAGAGCCCTCCACTACGGCATCTCTCATAATCAGAGCTGGTTTTGGGACGTTAAACGCCACAAAACAACAACAACACACTGATAATGGGTGTCTTTCCTGTCTAGGCATGCAGCTTAAAAGAGGCCAGGAACTAGTTGTACAGGACATATTGGCTCGTGGTAGAAATGTAAAGACTACGATATAGATAGCACGGCATTGAGCACACATTTGCAATATTTTCAAGAGAGTTTTATAAATTGCCACAGAAGGTTATGAAAACTTGAAGCAACTATGGTAATAAATATGGATACACAAATCACATGAGATGGCTATTCTACATGACAGTACTTACTGTCATGTAAAACTGTACTAATTATTAGATTATAGGCTCTCACATTTGATCCTACCTGCAGCACAAGAGAAGTTGATAGAAAAAGATTGACAACTGACAACCAGACCAGAGTCTTGGCAAGGGTGCGTATAACTAGGTCAACTACTAACAGGAAAGCCTACCCCGTCTACAGGAAATTCACTCAATAAGGATGGCTAGTGAATCATGATCGACAACTTACAACTCTCGTTAAGACGGAACAATGAATGCATTTTGCAAGTATTTACTCTAAGAATTTGCCGTCGGTTTCCTTTAAATAAAGGGGAAGTACACAAGGTGCAAGACTTATATATATGGAAACAAGGTGAGAAGTTGAAGTTGAAGTTTATTTGTTCTTTTGCTTCTTACATGTATTTACAAGCAAATAGATTAAATATTCCTTTGAGCATAGGCAAACAGGAACACCAGTGAAGCATGTTACCGCTACGAAATCAAATGAGTCGCAAAATCACCCCATGTTGCATGTTCTTTTGCATAATTTCATTTTGCACTGCTAACACATTTCGTAAAACATAGTTCTCAACTACCACATCAGGCACAACAAAGGACGTTTACATGTTGCACTGTGTCCTTGTACAATGTAAAGGAACTAAGGCAGGATTTAATGAAAGGCACAGACAAAATACAAGTGAAGAAACTGACACAAACATGAAGTAGTAATAACCCTGCAGGGGACGCACAAAGAAAATGAAACTGCCCAGTTGTAGTTTTCACCTGCTTCAATAAGCATTTGACATGCCGATTCCTAAATATGTCGGCACGATAGTCAGTGTACATTTATTAAAGTCCGTTTGAAAACATAGGGTTCTTGCACTTTCGAAACAAGCATGGGACACCACAGGCCAGCAAGAGTGACATTCCAGTAATGTCAACTGAGGACATTAAAAAACATTAACTTATTGTTAACCTTTGGCTGCTCTACAACAACAGATTTACATCAACGCTACGATGCAAGAATACAACTGTGCAGTGTCCCCGTATGGAAGCAAGGCTGGAACACTGTTTTCCCCATGGCCTCAGAGGGTGTGCCAATCTGCCAATCTCGGAGGCCCTGCTGGCAACTAAGATGACATCAGCTGTAGGGTTGAGGGGAACGAGCACAGAGAAATTGAAACCACGTTTTTATTGCGCTAAATCAGTCCAGACACCGCAATGAAACAGTAAGGTTGGAAGGCCGGGATTCCGAATATACACACGATACAGAACTTTCAGAAAACGTTTCACGGAATCGCAGAAGTAAGCGGAGCTGTGCAAAAACAAATTTTGGGGTGCAAAGTAAAATCAAATGATAATGTCTAAGTGCAAGTTGAGTCATATTTTTCTAATGCTTCTGTGTTAATTGAAAAAAGAAAAAGAAAAGTATACTGCTGAACACAGCCAAACAAGCAAATTTTTTGCAACAAATGGCATATTGTCACAATGTCGCTCACAGAAAGAGTAACAGTCCAGTCCAACGCAACAACTTAACAGATAAATGTGCAGTGAATTACACTTTGTAAATCATGGGTGCCCATGCTTTCACTGGTGTGCCCCCGGTTTACAATACTACTACACAATTCAGTTGTAGTTTGGAGCAGTATTATGTGCAATCTTAATGAGAAGCTTGCAATATTGCACAAATAGACGGGCATTCTTTATTTGTTGTACTGCAGCGCACACTTACAATGTGGCTGCAGTTCTAGGCTCCACAAGCCACAAACAGTGTCTTCATGCAAACAAAGTGTCGTACATAGAGAAGCTTTACTTTATTTTTTTTTTCACAAGGTAAGTTGGGCAACAGAATGGGTATTTTTTTAAGCCAATTTTGCCACGTTACGTTATTGTTGTGCATGGAAACATGTGGAACAACCTTCCAGACCAGATAGTGGCTGAAACCGATAAAGATAAATTTCGACACCACCTGTACACACATTTTTATAATTAAGTGTTTACTTTATTCATGTCCAGTTCTGTATTTTGGCACTTAATTATTCACACTTTCCTGTTTCATTTCTTCTTTAACTTTTTGTGAATTTCGTTACATTTGAATACTAATATGCACTTCATATTTTATGCGTAAATTAGAGCAATGTTTTTGATTTTGTGAATTTTATGTCTCTATGCCTTTGCGGTATTTGTTTTACTTTTATGTAGCTTGTGGATGTATAGTCAATATCTCCCACATTGTGTTTATCTTATAGTTGTTTTGCATTGTATAATCTTCGTAATTGTTTATTTTTGTTTGTATTTATTCCTTGTATAGCTTTTTATATAACCTTTGATGTTCCCCTTACACAATGCCCAGAATTGGGCCTGTAAGGTATTTTGAGTAAATAAATAAATAAATACTGAAACAGGGAAGGACACACTTGTTACACGATATACTAGTAGCATATTTCTTGTTCCTTAATTAGAGATTTGGATAGTTCGAACAGAAAAATTTCAATGTGAACCATATTTAAATGTTTGAATTTTCGCACACCCCTGCATTTTACTTATGCCCATCATGTGTGTAAGACAGACGAAATCCTAATTCGCTGTTCTCCAGTCATGATGCTTTTTGGCTGATATCAAATCATTACGTTTCTTCACTGTCATGAGCAAACGGCAGTGTGTAATCGCACATGTCAGGGGTGAGACGGCAAGAACAGACTTGGGAAACAGATTTTGGAGCAGTGAAATGTTTGTTTTGGAGCAGGAGAACCTTGATTTCGAGCAGCTCACAGCATTTAATGCGAGGTCTTAAGAGTTCAAAAAGTCGAATTTGAAGCAGCCCCAGGTAGTCAAGTACCTTTTTCGCAACCAGGGTCAACACACTTCACAAAATTAAAAAAATATTCTCACAGCACCAAATCAAGTTTTCTGTCTGTCTGCACCAGAATTGTCGTCACACAATAGTCTTTTAGTTAAGACCATTGACATGATTTCAACGATTACACCACTTTGACATTTTGTAGATTTTCTTATTTAGTTTCTTAAGGATCCCTAGCACTTCTTGTAGGTTGATTAGTGTTCTCTTTTGTCAGGAGAGTCTGGGCACTTTACATTTTGTCAAAATTTGTCTGCTTCACACCATTGTGAAGAAGCTCATCTGAGCCAGGCGTTTCTCTGTACTGAAGCACTGCAATACCATGGTGGCAACTCCGTCATGGAAGATACTCCAATTTCATGCAGATACTGGCATTCCACATGTCTTGGAGCATAACGTATGCCAAGTTTCGTTAATGTAGGAGAAATCAAAGTCCACAAATGCTGCATATAAATGGTGGAAGTTCCAAAAAACATTGAATTGTGAAAAACGGGTTCCAATGTTTCAGAAGCTTGTACTCTTGAAAACGTTACCGCAGTTAGAGGAAGCTCTGTCAGAATGAAAGGTATGCTGTAAAACATGCAATCAGAATTGTGAGAACCTGTAGTGGGAGACTGTTTTTCGCGCTAGAAGCAACGACGACGAAGAGCGCGCGCTTGGTCACGTGTAACGTGAAGCGCGTGGCCTTCGGTGCTGCGGAACGCCGACGGGATCGACCGTACCAGCGACTGAGCGGTGGCACGTTCGGCCCAGGGGAACAGACGCACCGAGCTGGTGCCACCAGACCAGCCGGGACGTACCGGGCGTTCTCCTGTGGCAGGTGTCCTGGACCTTGCTGGCTGTTCCTGCGGTGGACGAGCGAGCGGGCCAGCACGAGCGGCTGGAGCAGTGGTGTGGCCGGGACCACCTACCGACTCGTGGTCACGGTGCCACGCAGGTTCGAGTCCGGCACAACCACCTGCCGAGGGCGTGGTCACGGTGCCGCGCAAGTTCCAGTGCCGCACAACCGCGTGCTGAGAGCGTGGTCACGGTGCCGCGTCAGATATGCATTCTACCCCGACACTCTCCTGGGCGGGTACCTCGGGATCAGCTTGTGTCCGCGTACGACTCTTCGTGCCTCCTCTTCTGATGCCAGCGTGCGCCGCCTTGAAGATCCACGGTATTGTGAGTGGTGTCAACAGACCTCTGACGTCACGTCACGAAGGACGCGCCGTTAGTTCTCGAACGTAACGTTCGGATTGTGTTGCTTGTGTCGCGTTGTTTGTCTGTGAAAGTGTATGTGCTGTCTCGTCCTGTCGATAAATGTTCTCCTTGTCTGTGACCTAGCTGTCTGTGTCTGAGTCCTGGGCCCACGAACCACCACAATTGGCGAGCCTGCCAGGATGGCTTATTAAGATCTGAAGCCATTGCTCAGACACAGCCTGAGTCATGGAGAAGGAGAAACTTATCGAACTTGGCCGACAGTTAGGGTTGGAGAGCGATGCGCTTAGAGATTGAGTGGAGCGAGAATGCGCTCAAGCTCGCGAAGAACAGGCGAAAGAACGCGAATTCGCGAGAGAATATGCAGAACAGCAGCAGAAACTGAAAGAACAAGAACGGAAAATCCTTGAGCTGAAGCTTCGTCTTGATGAGAGCTCAAGGAGGCTACAGCCCACTGCTACTGGTGAAGGAGAAGGATCTAACGGGAGGGCATGGGAATCCCGGCGTGTTTTAGAAAAGTTGGCAAGGCGCATTGGTTTTGAGGGAGCAGAACTGAAGGTTTGGGTGGAAGAACACTTGGCGGCAGAGTTAGTGAAGGAACAAGAGGAGATAGATTATGAAAGGGAAATGAGAAAGAAAGGAAATGGAACGATAAAGAAAGATGAGGAACTAGAAGAACTGAAGACGATAACGCTTGGATTAAAGGTTAAGGTGGCAGAGGCTGAAAACATAAACGTGGAAATACAGAGACGCGAACAGTCGTCGTAGGAGAGCTCCAATGAGCCGGTGCTGAAGGTTTTATCCAAGGGCATTCCGTATATAAATGAACCTTTCTTGAGTGGCGATCATGTACATCGCCGTGGCATTTCGCCAGAGCTGCAATTAAGTGCTAATACAGATGATGGTAGGCTGGCAGACAGCCGAGGAACGAACTGGAGTTCGCATGTGCTCGATGGAGCAGATTGGAAGTCCGAGAGTGAAGAACATGGAAGTTCCACAGAAGAGCAGCTATCTTGCAGCGCCTCTGAAACGCTAAACACCTTCGAGGAGGTTAGAGATCCTCTCGAATATGGCGGCGAATGCCGTGCAGGAAACTCCGAGGCATTTACCGGCCACTGTTCAGGTGTGCCGCTGGACGCGGTTAGACACGTCATAGGCATGGGCCATGACCATTTGAGGGACCCTCTCATAAATGAAGGGAAGCTGGAAGTGTGTAGAGTTCCAGAGGAACAGCAACAGGCGATTGTTCCGACACTCGCTTGAGATATCCATGATCCAGATGCTAGCACGCCTGAGCTGTGCCCGATAATTGCAACTCCAAACAGTGCCTCAGTGTTCGCACACGGCTCCCTCAGTACCAGTGCCTCCACTGTCAGTACGAACGCCCATGCGCGCTCTGGGGACTTTATGAGTCTCGACAGCATTACTGTTCAGGTGTCGCGGGCGTTACCGCCCAATAGACGTAAGCTATGCGTTGACACAACAGGAGGCAACTTTCGAGCGCGTCTGGCTCTTTGCGCGTGGAGGCAACGCTTCCAGCTTAGTCATCACTGTGTTCTTGCTGACAGCTCGACACAACGTCCAAGCATTCTCCTCCTGGTTCATTGTCGCGACACGTATGGGCGGAGACTCCTTGAAGCGTTCCATATGCTCATCGCTAAGGGCACGAAAAGTGTCGTGCGCCTTGTTTGGGACGCAATCACGTGAAAGCGCTACAACAACTGGACGCTCTATTGGTTTTTACTTCCGGACTGTTTGTTGGACTTTGAGGGTATGCGAAACTATCATGTATATTAGAGGGTGCGTGTGCTTCTTGTGCTACTGTTCAATGTCGACACCGGCGTAGCACACTCTTTGTAACTCCATGAAACTATTAATGCTGGCATGTAGTACAGTTTCTTTGTGTCTTCCTGCATTGCGTTCTGTTGTGTCCTTCCTACAGACGATTCCGCAACAGTGTTGGTGTGCTTACTATTTGAGTCGCGTGGATTTTACTGAGCTCTAACTTATGGCCGTTGTACACACGCTTTTCATCATGTTTTATCTTAGTGCAGTGTTCATCCTGAACTCGTAGACCTTTTCATTTTCTTTGAACTCGTGTGCTGTCATTGGGACTTTCATGTGTGTGTACAACGTACTGAAGGTGGGGGGAAGTGTAGTGGGAGACTGTTTTTCGCGCTAGAAGCGACGACGACGAAGAGCGCGCGCTTGGTCACGTGTAACGTGAAGCGCGTGGCCTTCGGTGCTGCGGAACGCCGACGGGATCGAGCGTACCGAGCTGGTGCCACCAGACCAGCCGGGACGTACCGGGCGTTCTCCTGTGGCAGGTGTCCTGGACCTTGCTGGCTGTTCCTGCGGTGGATGAGCGAGCGGGCCAGCACGAGCGGCTGGAGCAGTGGTGTGGCCGGGACCACCTACCGACTCGTGGTCACGGTGCCACGCAGGTTCGAGTCCGGCACAACCACCTGCCGAGGGCGTGGTCACGGTGCCGCGCAAGTTCCAGTGCCGCACAACCGCGTGCTGAGAGCGTGGTCACGGTGCCGCGTTGCTGAGGGCGTGGCCTCGATGCCACGTCAGATATGAATTCTACCCCGACGCGCTCCTGAGCGGGTACCTCGGGATCTGCCTGTGAGCTCGCATACAGCTCATCGTGCCTCTGCTGACATCAACGTGCTGCGCTTCTAGTACTGTGAGTGGTGTCGACGGACCTCTGACGTCACGTCAGGCAGGACGCGCCGTTAGTTTCTTATACGTAGCGTTCAGACTGTGTTCAAACAAGGCGACACAAGCGTTCAAACAAGGCGACACAAGCAACACAGTCTGAACGCTACGTATAAGAAACTAACGGCGTGTCCTGCCTGACGTGACGTCAGAGGTCCGTCGACACCACTCACAGTACTAGAAGCGCAGCACGTTGATGTCAGCAGAGGCACGATGAGCTGTATGCGAGCTCACAGGCAGATCCCGAGGTACCCGCTCAGGAGCGCGTCGGGGTAGAATTCATATCTGACGTGGCATCGAGGCCACGCCCTCAGCAACGCGGCACCGTGACCACGCTCTCAGCACGCGGTTGTGCGGCACTGGAACTTGCGCGGCACCGTGACCACGCCCTCGGCAGGTGGTTGTGCCGGACTCGAACCTGCGTGGCACCGTGACCACGAGTCGGTAGGTGGTCCCGGCCACACCACTGCTCCAGCCGCTCGTGCTGGCCCGCTCGCTCGTCCACCGCAGGAACAGCCAGCAAGGTCCAGGACACCTGCCACAGGAGAACGCCCGGTACGTCCCGGCTGGTCTGGTGGCACCAGCTCGGTGCGTCTGTTCCCCTGGGCCGAACGTGCCACCGCTCGGTCGCTGGTACGCTCGATCCCGTCGGCGTTCCGCAGCACCGAAGGCCACGCGCTTCACGTTACACGTGACCAAGCGCGCGCTCTTCGTCGTCGTCGCTTCTAGCGCGAAAAACAGTCTCCCACTACAGAACCCTTCCAGCACAGTGAAATTAAATTTTATTCTTAATGGTTCTTGTGGCTGGTCGCACGTCTGAGTTTTCGACCGCATCTGAGAGGAGAAGGTAACACCTGCAATACGTCAGCGTCAACTCCGCTGCAGTACACAAATGCTAGCTTCACTGCAGTACAAGAGTTATGCGGCGAAGCCTGCTACCTGCAGGTATGTGCCACTTAATCGTTATGAGACAAAGCATGTTCTGCCCCTTAATTAGAAACTTCAAACAGTGAAAGTTGAATGCAAAGCAAATAGACTCGAAAATTCGGATATTTGCACGCCCCTGGTTAGAACCCTTACAGCAAAATAAAATTTTGTTGTTCGCAGCTTTGTGTCTAGCTGCATGCATCCGAGTTTCCGCTCGTGGATGTAGCTGGGTGCACATTATGCATGGTGCTTATCACACCAATCACGCATAGGATCGTAAAGCAGGACTGCCAATCGATGTTCAGTTATTTTCAGAGGCACACTAACAAACGTCGTGGCAGCGTCCGTCATTGTTTTGTAGGGTTTTAACGTCCCAAAACCAGCTCTGATTATGAGAGACGCTGTAGTGGAGGGCTCCGGAAATTTCGACCACCTGGGGTTCTATAGTGTGCACTGACATCGCACAGCACACGGGCCTCAACATTTCGCCTCCACCGATATGCAGGCGCCGCGGCCGGGATTCGATCCCGCGACCCTCGGATCAGCAGCCGAGTACTATAGCCACTAGACCACCGTGGCGGTGCCACAGCAGCGTCAATCTCGCAATCTCGCAGTGTTGGCGCTGGACCCGAACCCGATGTCGGAGTATCGTCGGCCATGGGTGTCGTTTTATGAAGCGTCCTATGTCGCCTTCCATGGTATTTGCTTCCAGCTATAGCCTTCCAGGTGTCGACATCATGCTTTTCTGGGCTTGTGAATACGCGGAAAATGCGGGCAGAACACAGAAAAATACAGACGTGGCAGCGGTGGTGCACCGACGCGATTCGCGATGCGCGAAAGGCAACAATAAACGCAATTGGAAATATTCACTCGCTTAAAAAATGAGACTCCCTTTGCTAATTTCTGGTGACCACACGCAGCAACGAACATTGACACGAAAATCGAAGTGTCTGCAGCAAATCTCTGACGCTTGAGATTCAACCCTGCAGTGCGTGTTGTGTGACTCCAATTTTCTTTCCCCATCGAAACTGACATGAGCGCCAAAGCACTTGCTTTCCAGGCTGTTTTGGAGCAGTTTGGAGCAATTTTCCCGATTTTTCACGCTTTTGGAGGAGCTCGGAGCAGGAGAACAGAACTGTATCAAAACTGTGCAACATGCACAGCTGTCTCACCCCTGGCACATGTGCACTTCTGTATACATGTGTGTCCTTTTTTTAACATTAAATTGATTTGTAAGTCAGCTCTGGTCTTCATTCGTCCTCTTTATTCATCCTTGTCCGGGTGTGCATTGTAACACATAGTGGAACCTTGTCAATGAGCCCACTCACAAACCTTGCCAGTACAGAGCAAAAAATAGCACCGACGAGGACACAACACTTTGACCTGTCTTCACTTTCTGCGCCCTGTCCTCAACAGCATTACATTTCTCGCCATGTACCTGTACCAACGGGCTACAGTGTAATAAAAATTTGCAGTGCTCAAAAGGGTCCCTTGACAGCAAAGAAAGCAAATGTAAAGAGCTTTCACAGTGTCTGCTGCAGCAGCCTACTGGTATGGTGCTGGACTGCTGACCAAAATGACATGGGTTTTAACACGGCCGCAGTGGTCACATTTTCAATGAAAGCAAAAATGCTAGAGGTAGCCGTGTACTCTGCGTTATCAGTGCGCACTCCCAGCTGGTCAAAATTTCCAGAACCCTCCAGCACGGCGTGCCTATTCTTTGTAGTCTTTCATTCTCACTTGACTACCTCCACAGGCACTGAGCTGTGCTCCCAACAAGGGCTGCGGGAAATAGTGTAGCATTCTTTCCAGTGAACCACAATTATTAGGTTTTTTTTCAGCCATACCTCTTCGAGCTGGCACAGCATGCCCAGCACGACTACACGCTCGCCCGTCGTACCCAGCAGGTGCTCGATGGGTCGCAGGTCGAAGCCAGCTGCGGCAGTGGACAGGCGCGGCCTCGACGAAAAGCAGTGGTGGCGCGACGTCTTCTGCAGCACCACCTGGTAACGCTCGCGGAAGAAGAACGCCTTGGACCCCGCATCACCGAACAGCCGCGGAGGCCCACTGTGGCCTGCCAACTCACGAGGGACA
The DNA here is from genome assembly GCA_013339685.2 of Hyalomma asiaticum. Lineage (NCBI taxonomy): Eukaryota > Metazoa > Arthropoda > Arachnida > Ixodida > Ixodidae > Hyalomma > Hyalomma asiaticum. Next base: position 21,241,779 of record CM023486.1, read on the forward strand.
AACTTGCGCCGCTCCTGACTGAAACGAGGGGCACAAAAAACACTGCAGACTAACATTTGCATTCCGGCACTTTCATTCAAGTGACGTGAAATGAGAAGAAGCTCAATGTTGAGCTAGCAAATCATGAATAACACTTACAGTGCTATAGCTTTTCTTTCATGAACTAAATGAGAAAAGCTAGCTTGTTCTACATAGTTGCATCAGGTTAATCTTTCTCCTCTTTTGTTTTAGTGGCTGACCACTTCAGTTATATCAGTTATCGAACTCTTTTTAGGAAGGCATTATCAAATTGTTATTTACTCTCTTATTCATGTTATAAATTTCTTTAAGTACACATTTGTTGACATATTCACACAGCAGCCTATTTAGGTTATACAAGGAAAGAGCGGACAAGTGGAAAAAAAATGCATATAATTTTGAAACTGATTAAAGCGAGTGATATATCACAAAATGAAACACAATTTATGGCTAGACAATACACATACTTTCACCTCCACCGTTTTCGGTTTGCGTTACATCTGCATAATACTGATGATAATAATTTTTGGTGTTTTACATCCCAAAACTGCAGCACGATCATGAGAGACACCATAGTGGAGGGCTCCAGAAATTTCGACCACGTAGGGTTCTTTAATGTGCACTGATATTGCATTGGCATAATATTAGTTTGTACACTTAGCCAATCAAAGCCCCAGCTCACTTTAGTGGCCAGATTCATTGTGACATGACATGTTTATGCTGCGAGCAACGGTACGTACCACTTGTTATAATCCAATGTTTACAGTTTTATTCTCACTCGATGAACTCTGTACATGGCGATTTATTGTACTATAAAGAACAACAGCAAGTCAATGTAAAAAACTTGGAAAACTGACCTCACAGTAAAACATATTGATGCATTTAGCTCAGTGTTATGCTCTAAAGATGGGTGCATCCTTAAGGGGTGTTTTCTTGTCCCACAATAATAGTCATGTATACCTGTGTGCTTTTCTTCGCTTCAACGCCACATACACTACTCAGTTGTGCATTCGGAACGCGAATGGCACGTACACTTTTAGTGCAACACAGAATTACCGAGAAGGAAGCGGCGAGTGCAGAGCTTTCCAGAAAGAAAACGCAAGCAAGCCTCATTGCTGTGAGACAAGAAAAGGATCCCAAAGGAGCACAAAATATAAAGCACTGAATAGCAGAGGCTCAAGCAATATTCACTGGTAACAATATGTAATAAATTGATAAAGTAATATTACAAGTACAATGACTCACCTTTCAGCTACAGTGAAAGTGAGTGCAGTTAGGTGTCGAAACAGATGATGGGTGTGACAAAACCATGGCAGGTACCAACAGCAGATCAAGCAAACGGAATTAATTTGTACAACATGAATTTTGCAATGTTTATCGTAGCCCAACAGAATCCTAATCTAACATTGGAAGGGTTTATGCTTTGCTTGTTAGTGTTTTCTGTTGCTTCTGTTAATATTATTTGTCATGGCACTCTAATTCCTTTAAAATGTCCAACAGATACACATTTATTGCGTCTAGGCCATGATGTATCGTAAGTGAGTCTCGACACACAGGGGCCCCCACATAATGGTGGTTGGAAAGAATGTTTGCTTCTCTAGCAGCCGGATCGATTATGAGCAAAAAAACTTGTTTAGTACTTGTTCTGTTAGCGATTTACCATTACGGATTTCTTGACAAGCAGCATTTTCTGCACTTTCAGCTCTTAAAGGCCAATGTGGCAGGTCTAGCATTGGTGTGCTATAGGTGGATAACATTTTTTTTTTTTTATGTTCTGCACACTAACCCACTAGGAATTCCACGAAGGCAACTACAGCACAGGTAGATGATGGGTGACTGATGCAATGGCAATTTCTTGAGATCTAGTAAGGAAACTGAGCTTTCAACTAACCCATGGTAGCAGTGGATGAAGCGCACCTAACTGATCCACACGTCGTAGAAGAAATATTCAGCTTATACTGCCACCACATTCCTCAATTTTTGTTCATTCACAGTTTGTGTTGATAATTCAGGTCTTCAAGCCCCTGTTTAATTGACAAAAATTGTCCACCTTAGAAGCATCAGGTATGGCTGGCACAACTTGTCTAGCTTAAGCATTAAACCTCTTTCAAGTTTTAACATGCGTGCTTAGCATCATAACCATGCCTGTTTTCTAGAATTTATACCATCCTAGCTTGTATCCTCAGGATAGGGTGGATTGGAAATCGTTGGGAAAGGCCTTCGTCCTGCAGTGGACCTAAACAGGCTGACGATGATGATGATGAGCTTGTATAACACCTCGTTGTTTGCCATGGTGTAGTGTTTAGTCACAGAAATGAAGTCAGTACTGTACCTCTCCAGACTAAGTTTTTTCCAATTTATTCATCCTGTATACAAGTCACAATTGAAGTCCCCTTTCCTCTGCTCTTATCGTAAATTAACATTCTTTGGCCTCTAGCTATCATTTATGATTTAACAGCCTGCCAAACCAAACCAGCCAAATTTTCTTGTTTTATTTTGTATATGCTTCCCTTGTTGTATGCTCAAACGGCTAATGTGTCAGTTATATTATGCCGCGATGGTACAAGTGGATAAAACAAATTAAAAGAAATGCACATACCAATAAGTGAGCGGTGCAAGGCTAAATGCGTCGGCCACCAGAAGGCGGACATCGGTGCCATCATTGTCAGCCCGTTCAAACTCCCGAATGCAGCCAAGAATGTCGTCCTTGGTGAGGAATGGTCCATCGATGCGCTGTGCCTGAAGCGAGTCCAGGAGACGTCGTAGCCACAAGTCCTGGCGATCCTCGTCCAATGGTGTCAGGGCTTCCAGGAGGAACTTGCTAGCCTCACTGAGTGGATTGTGTGGTGGCAGATGGTGCTACCATTAACTCACTTTGAAATTTTTACTTCACAACATACGAGCATACAGGAGGGCAGAGATATAAAACAGTGGGTTTGGATGATGGCCACGACAGGTACGATGTTGGGACAACAGCAAGAGCAGCATAACAGTTGACCATCTCATCATCATCTCAGCTTGGTCTTGTTCTTCCAATCTAGCCATTACTGAACAAAGATGCAAAATAACACAAAGCTGGTTCAACCTTTCCAGTAACGATAGTAACATTTGTGCTTAACATATGAAGACCATGACGCGAGTGTTGTACGCCCAATAATGGTGCATTCAGCATTCTTTTGTTGACCGACACGGGTGCTTCAACATACGTACAGTGCCACTTCTATGTTACGTCAGTTCTTTTTCATTCCATCCAGATTACAATGAGGGCAGAGATATGCCCATCAGCCTGAGCTACCTACCACAATCTTTTTATTGTTGTTAAATGCAGTAAGTGCAGTATTGTGTCCCTAGTACACGTCCTTGAAAAGCTCACTGATCGTACACCGACAAAGTGAATTCGATTCAGGCACGGTAGAGGGCACCTCCTGCACTGGTTCATGGTGCACGAAACTGCAGTCCTTGATTCACTGGTGCACTGAACCGCGGTCCTCGATTGCATATTGCTTCTGCTACGTTGTGCAACTTGAAAGCAAGCCGCCGGTTGAACCGTTGTTGCCAAGCGTATAAGTAGTGGACAAGAACTGTGTTATAGCTGTGGACATCAGCACGGAGCTTCATGCAACAGCTCGTGAGTTAATCATTTTTTTTTTCTTGCGGTGAATGTCGGCGTACCATTATCTAGGCGGTAAGCTGAAGTTGCTTGCATATTTTGCAGATGGTGATAGCTTTCGCGTTTCTTATGATGTGAAAGGCTTACCAACAGCGATAAAATGAGCGCGCACAGCAGACAACACTCCTACACCCAAGCCCCCAATTGGAAAACGGAAAGGGGACGTCAGACGCTGCAAGCAGCCTGCATGCGCACTATCTGCACCACGTTTGTTTGAACTTTTGCAGCACCGGTTCTCTTCACTACGCTGGAATCGAACACACCTACAGTTGACATCAGCATGCTGCACTCATGGCTCTGGCCATTCCGTCTGATGCAAGCAGGGCTGAACTCGAGCACCAAGTCATTGTACCAGAAAGCTACAGGAATAAGACTGACACCAATATAAGGGCCCAATTTTGCACACGAAGGAAATGTACAGCCAAGCTGAAACTAGTGTAACTGACTATAGTTTTAGCTCATAGGGACAGCTCAGCTTGACTTAGCTTAATGACAGTTTTAAATGGTCAAATAAGTTAACTTCAATTTAGTCTGAACGCAGTTGTTTCTATCGCCATACTTTGAACTATTCACTATACAAATCATGACACACCACACTCTGTGAGCGTAGTGTGCCCAAAGTATTCTTAGTCCTGTTCCGAGTTCACGTTTAGCAAAGGCTGCTATGATCGCATATTGCTGGTCAGAACTTCATGAACAAAAAATTAGGCCACTGACACAAAGGCACACCTTTCTACGAGTGCACATTTACCATCTCTAAGGCAACATCCATTTGCACACAATGCCTGCATTACCAACCAGCATGTTCTGTACAGTTCAATCCAATTACTGACTGCACCAGAAGCAAAACAAAGTAAGTATAAATAAGTTACAGTAATAAAAAGAGAGTCTTAAATGGCAGAAAACAACTGAATTGAAAAGTAATTGTGGCAGTGCTGTGTTGGTGTATCAAAACAATGAAAATACCAACGCTTGTTAATATGTAATGTTCATGCACTTAAACACCAGTTGAACGGATGCTTCAGTGTGTATTTGGGGCATTTTTACAGTACATAAGCACACTAACTCTTGCATATAAGTTGTGAAAGTGTTATCGTTACCTCTCTGCTTATGTTAATACACTTACGAGGCGTATTTGCGATTATTTCCGTGTCTACATACGGACGTTCTTCTACTGTATATGACTTATTTGTGAGGGAATTACTCGTGTTTAGTTTCCACGCACCCACACACACACATACACACAAAGGGTCGGGGTAGTGGTTACTAGTTTTGTGTGGGACTCACGCTGTCAATGTTTTTTCCGCACGTACGCTCGGAGAACAGCTAGGACGATCTACAGGTGGTGCAACATGAAACACACCGCGACTCTGGCGTTACTTTTTGCACAACCTATTCGTGATTGTGGCACATAGCAAAACGGCGCGCCTGCGCTGTCCACGGGGAGGCTGTGATGTGTCAGCTGGTTCGGATACACGTGAGATTCAACTTATGAAACCATGCCTGCCATGCCCCGCGCTACAGTACCGTGCAACAAACTCCAGCAAAAGGCCCGACAACATCGAAAACCACTGGCACGCAGTGCCGATGTGAAATGCGCTGTAGTCTGCACTGCCTCATACGGCTGCAACGATCACAACGACGATCGTCACATCAACTGAAAACTCTTGCGATAATACGGATTGCACATACAGGAAACTGCATTCGACACTGACCTGCGAAGGGTGAAACCTCTTATTTGGAAGCTCTTGAGGATCTTGCTGCGCACTTTCACCGACATTTTGCAGTCCTAAACGTAAAATCCAGCATATAGACGAACGTCTCACAAGCAAACAGCGCGCGAGAAAGCAATCCGCCGACGAAAGAAAGCAGACATGTTTCTTTCAGCCTCCCGCGCTTTTTGATGTCACAAGCCAAGCCGAAGATGTCGAAGCCAGGCATCAAATGTGATGGCTTTCGGTTTCAGTTTTAGGCGCGCGACCTTTGAATGTGAATTACATCAGGCCGTTGTCTGGCGCAGCCTGGGAGGCGAGTGACAGAGAGAGATGAGATCACGAAACAACTCAATTTTTAGTATTTTTTCAAGGTGTTCGTCACCCAGCATCTGCAAGCGAGCCCCAGCGCAATGGACAATACGCTGACGTATGAACAGTCTCTTGAAAATCGCCGATATCGCTGTCAGATCGCTGGACAAACGTGAAATCATCGTTTTTTGCGTTCCCTACATGCAATTGACCACACCCGACCAACTTGCAGCGACGCTATCACGAATTACTGTCCCCACATTACTTGGACGCACGCCCGACTGTATTGACACGTCACTAAGAAACCGCCCCCTTGAAACCGAAACCGAAAGTGGCATTTCAAGCTTCTACTGAAAATATATTCATTGCGTTGCAAGGCGCAGCGATATTATTTTTGGGGTTCTCCAAGCCAGTGATTTTATTTACAGCAACAATACGAGAATGTCAAAAATTCGTGTCAATACTCTTTTAACCATGCTTTTAACACTGAGAAGCGGCGCTGCCTTCGCGGCGCAATGGTGGAACTAGAGTGTACTAGAATAGTGGAACTAGAGTGTACTAGAATATTTTGAGTGGCGCGACCGGAGCGGGCGCGCCGTGCAAACCGGTGTCCCCTCTCGCATGGAAAGCAGCGGTGGCGCTGGCGTGCCTAACCATTGGGGCAGCGGGCGCGCGGCGGGCACGGCCAGCGTGGCCCGAGCTGTGGTGCTCATTCTAATTCTTTTATTTTTCGCGTGTGCGTGCGTGCTGTGCCATGCACATTGCAATAAATATTGTATAAACATAAGTACGGCAGCACAGTCACGCTGGCCGGCGTTTTCACAGATACATCTAATAAAATAAAGTAAAGATCCGTTCGGTGCGCCTTGGAAGCATCTGATGCGCTCGCAGCTTCGTTGCACGATCCCCTCTCGCGGGGCACGATGGAGGCGTTAATTTTATTGAAAATAAAGGAGTTTCGTGCAGGAAAACGTCAGGCAGTGAATTACTTTGTGGGATATATTGCAAAAATCTGGCATAGGTGACGACGGCACACATTTTAGGATGGGGATAACATCGCAAAAACGCAGCCTGCACAAAATAAGAAGAAGAATAAGAAAAAAACAAACAAGGAAAACGTCGTAAGAGTGCAGGCATCGATGTCCGTCATTCCCGATAAAGATGTGGAGAGTACATAAAGATGTGGAGAGTACGGGAAGAGAGCTCGAAATGAACAACATTAGTTTCAATCTGCTCTAGCAGGCCAATGTCAAAAACGGCAAGACCTTCTAGGCCTGTTTTATGCTGAGTACTGGGTCCCGTTTGGCTAAAGTGAAATACTGAACTGTTACAATTTGCCCGGTATTACCAACATCCTCATTCTCATCCTGTAAAATTATTGAATACGTCTCACAATTATTTAGCTAGTTCGTTACCGATAGTTATGTTCATATCGCAGCCATATCTTCCGTAAAGATTTCTTGAAAATGACCCAACTTAAATACCTCTGTAATTTCTGTTTTTGTAGTTTTGCTGCCGTAATTGCTCTCGTTATGTCAGGCGAAGTCGACGTCATTTTTTATATTTTAAGAGAGCAGTTTAACTGGTTCAGTGGCGCACCGACGGGGAGGGGGGGAGGGGGGTTACGGGGGTTGTAACCCCCCATATGGTGCTAACTGTAACCCCCCTGAGGCCGACCTAACCCCCTCCCACTCCGTAACTGCACCTGTGTCCTAGAAGAATGTGGCGCTAATCTCTCAGCAAAACGCCGAAAGAATAATAAAATAATCATCATCATGACGTTATTATTTTTTGGCATTTTATTTACTTTTTTTACACACGCAACAACTGTGTATAATCGCATGCCCGGCCCTTCGTGAAAGATTGAACCCCCCCTGGCAGAGATCCTGGGTGCGCTACTGAACTGGTTCCACATGTATAATACTAATTCATAGGGTCTCAACCCGTCTACCTACTTTCTTCTTAATAGATGACCTTTTACGTATCTATATATAGATGCGTTCGCATTGACAGCATTACAGTGATTGTTCTCGTGAGTTACTCGTTACTTCTGAGTACTTTGGACTAGCGTTCGGAATCCGCTGTTATTTTTAATACACATTAACGACATATTGATGGAAGTTATAACTTATTAGGGCACCATTTGAGATCGAATTATTAGCAGACTATTGCGTCCATCTTAACGAAATCAACAACTATGAGGAATGGGCACATTTCTCCCTGGTGCTCTCATTACGGCATCTAGCTGAATGGAGACAAACCAGTGTTTATAAGAACAAAAAAAAAAAAAAAAAGGAACACGATACAAGACCTTCTTTACTTACGGTTTTCAATCGGAATCGCTCCCTGGTATATCTGAATGCAAGTACTTAGGCGTCGCATTACTCACTCTCTCACTTGGAAAGGTCACACTATTCTCACCAGAGCGTCACCAGTCCGTAATTTTGGTTCCATTAGATAATAACTAAAAGAAACATTTGCAAAACCTAACTTGTCAGTATACATATCGTTTTTCAGACCAGGACCTGGACATGCATGCGCAGTTTGGGACTCCTGCATAAATCGTAGTACAAAGACCGGAGAAGATTTAAAGCGCAACGCCGTTCGCTACTTATATTCCAAGTAGTAGCGGAACTGACCTTTCAGACCTAATTAAAGAGCACAATGTATGAAGATTCTGGGTGTGCCAGAAAATCCAGTCTAATTAAAATGTCTTTCCCTGAGCTGTATGCTTTACCACTGCGGTCGCAGCTGAGGAGACATCACCATACTAAATCTTTAATCCCTTTTAGTACCAAAACAAGTTCTTCGGAATATCTATTTTTCCCCCGCATCATCTCTGAATGGAATAGTTTATCTCTCACGACTTCGCACAGCACGGACCTCATTTTTCATAGAATACCTTAATTGATCCTTAAAGTTTCTTCACCACACTTGAACGTTAGTACCTAAACGTAACATTGTCACACTACACCCTTTTCATTACTCAACATTCTAAGATTTCTGAGCTATAGGACTGAATGTATGGTTTCTTCAGTTTACCTATATTTATAGGAAACGAAAGTAACAGTGTGAATAATTATGCTTGGTACAGCATGTTTATATCAGGTACGTCACACCGAAAGGGTGATGTGGACACGCAGCAAAACAATATCTCACTTTTCAAGTAGGCGATAGGTAGAACCTTCTTTGTGTTTGAGTAAAAATGCCCATACCAAAAATGAAGCACCGATATATAGCGTGCAGTGGAACTGCGGGCTGATTAAAAACTATATTTGATGATTGCAATGCTCGCACGCTCGCCGTGTTCATATATAATAACATTGCGTTTTGAGCAGAAACTTTGGAAGTAAGCAGGCAAGCAATATGAAAAGACATCGATCGCCTAGTTAAAAGTTGATGAAGCTGCATGTGGCGCATCGCTGCTCAAGTGATCCATTCGCGCTTCATTATAAAACCAAAATAAACCTATCTACACCTGCCAGGCGCTCTCCTGGCGCAAATTAATTGCCATCAGGGTGGTAATGCAGTTCAGGTGTGATGAAACGGTCCGTTTTTACGTTCCTTTCATATAAACTCGCGCCACTCTTGCGAACATTTTTGTGAGCGCGCCGGCAAGCAGACGCCCGCGAGGCGGGCCGGCCGGAGCAACCAAGGTCTGACGACTGCAGCGCAGCCGCTGCGTTCCATGCGGAGAGGGCCCCTCTCCGGCCGGCGGTCGCGCCACTCAAAATATTCTAGTACACTCTAGTGGAACGGTCGCTGCTACAGTGCACTAGAATATAGGTAGTGGGTTCAGGAGAGGGCATGCTCCACGCGCCGGCGTGAAGCGGAGAGTGTTGACGGGTCGCGTATGTATGCGGCGGCGCTGCGGTAGCGTGGGCTGTACGCTCGGCGGCTGCGCTCAGCAATATCCCCAGCACTCCCGCCTGCTGCAGTAGCAGTGACTTGGGTTTGCTTTTTTTTACTGTCCTGTTTGCGTCGCTGTGTCGTGTGCAGTTGTTCTCCGCTACCTCGAGCGCAGAATGAAGTAACTCGCGTTTCCTTCACTGTTGTGCAGCTACAGCACAGTCGATGTGATGCTGTTGCGCAAAGCGCAGACTCCTTGTTTAGGATGCAGCGAGAACCACGAAGTGCTTAACCCCGATGCTTACATCCAGAATCGCTAAGTTTGGTGCCGCCAGAAGGCTTCACTTTCTTGTAAAAGGCCTTAATGTGTCACCGAAAGCACCAAAGCAAAAAAAAAAAAAAAAAAAAGAAAAAGAAGAAAACTTGCACGCGAAGTTGAGTGAGTGCTCGTAGTTGTTTCTTCGGCCTATATGTTCTCTGAAAGAACACCACGGGGTCGTGTCTCAACAACCATGCACAAAGCACAGCTGGAGCGAAATAGTCTCACATACCTTGTGGGCAGTGATGTGTACTTTCAACCAGTATTTTTTTATCAGTAAGTATCAATTACATATTTTTTACCTACTCAAAATTTTAAATATCGCTTTAATCCCTTATATTTCAGTTAGAAAGTTACAGCTCGCTTCAGATAAACCGGGAATGATTCCCTTCATGCTGAACTTTGTCATATTTGTTTGTTTGTTTTTTTACCAGTAAAGACAAGCAGCCTTGAAGTATACGTGGAATGCGAAATGAACGCGCTGCTGGCGATATTTGACTGTTACATAGCTACATGAAGCATCTCGGAACACGCTTACGCTTATCTCGCTGCCATTTAAGTCGTGACACATTTCGAACTTCCTTGCGTGGCGAAGACATGTACGCTGCGACGACAAACGCATGCAGCCCCATGCATTTAAATCATCACTCGGGACGCTTGAGCAGCGGTGCGCAAGCACGCGTCTATTTCATTATAACACGTATTTCGCGATTTTTGTTTCATTTTCGAATTGCTTGATGCCTGGGTTATCTGAGGCGGACTACTACTTTGCACGGACTTGTTAGCGATTAAAGCAGTATTTGTGAAGTCTACTAATTATAAGGAATATTAATTCACACTTAGTCATAAAATGTAGCCGTTGTAAGTACATACGTACGACTACTGCAAGTATGAACTTAGCTGAGAAATTTTTCTAGAACTTCTGCCTTTCTCAGAAATTTGTTGCATGATGGGACACCCTATTAATTATGCACTTTCGGGAACACAAAAAACCTGCACGGCTGTAAATAAAGAATGGGTATGTCATGAAAACATGTCTTTCTTGTACTTCCCTTTTACAGAACACGCAAGTGGCTATTTGTTGCTCACCAACACTTTGGTTTCTCCGGAGGGTAGGAAGTGCATATGTTAAAGCTGCTCAGTAGCTCTCTGCAGCCAGGGAACCTCGCTATTAATCAATGACAGCACCGGACTTTGGGATTAGCTAGAAGGTCGCACCACCAGGTCTGTCCTTTGCGAACCCGGAAACATCATAGGATGCATGGAATGATAAAAATGGTCTATCCGGAAAAAGCTACGAGTTAGGTCTGCCAACCTAACACCTATTTTTGGCGGACTTCTGCAAATCGTGGCCGAAAAGTTGTGCAAAGTTACATGTAATCTGGGAATAATCGTTCACGCAATTGATGGTTCGCAATTTTCACTTTTTCAACACCGACTTCTCGCGTACGGTATGATGCAAGGTCGAAACTTATTAGGTAGGGATGCAGGCTTCTCCTTTTTATGCCCAGTACAAAGTTTTTCATCAGCTGACCGGCAAGACCGCGCCGAGCTCCCCAAATCAGCTCTCAATCTGTTGACAAACCGTTTATCATAGGAATGTTCTCTATGTAAGTAGATCGTCGTTTAGAGACAGCGCACACTTAAACACACTGAGCGCCTCTCAGCAAATCCAGTCCCATCGAGCCATGCTGTACGGTTTTACAAGCCACAATATCGTTTACGTATACCATTTAGCCCGGCGATTCTTGCGGGCAGCAGTGACTGTTTCACGGGACAGGCACTGAAATGCGGAGCAACAATTCCATGCTGCGACGTAACGCACAGCGCGAGTATTGTGCGCGAGCCTGCTCGAGCTTCGTACTGCATACAGCCCATGCTCTACTGGCGCCATCTCGTGCCGTCAACGTGAGAAGCGTCACTCCCGGCAGCGCTGCTCCCGGCCGCTCTCTGAAGTACACTCTACCCACTACCCACAAACCTAAACAAATCTTCCCGCGTTCAGTCGCCTAAAAAAATTCCCAGCGACTCTATCGCCACCTATCTATCCACTTCAAGCCAAGTCAAGCCGTTATTAAGCGGCTATTTGGGTGAACCGAACGCTTTCGCTCTCCGCACCCGGTCTCAGCAACGCCGGCCATTCTTGTACACTGTAGTCGCTGCAGGCTGCGACGGATGTGCGCGCCGTTTTTCTCTAGTGTCTGCGAAGCCCCCATAGGAATGCACAGCGCGAATTAGCGAGCGGGATCACATGTCATAACAACCGATTACCGGCTTATAATCGCTATCACGCTCACCTACCACTGTTTGCAACTGTGTTGCCTGCAAGAAAGACCCCGTAGTCGCCGCAGATAAAAATTTCGAATTTTATATGTTTCGCGGCGTTCTCGACGTTACCATTGGTTGATTAGGCACTCTGACTGGATAAGTTTTCAACTGCACTAAAAAAATTCAGGTACCATAAAAAATTGGTTGCCGGCCCCTTTATCTTGCAGAGTTTTGTAATCGTGAATACAGTAGAGAGGATTGGATGCTTTTAGTATTCTACATTTGGAAACTTAATTGCCCTGCATTTAAGTTGAAGACTATATTGCCTGTACTTCAGCAGTATACGCCAAGGAGTACAAAAAAAAATTGTTCGACAATCCCTAAGCACATTCATATGAGATGAGAACGCGAAAGCGTTTCTTCTGGCTAGATTGCTGTTGCGGAGGGGTGCTGCAAACTGGTAGTTCAGTGGTAGTTCTGCTGCAGGCTGTCACGATCCGGCACCTACCGCCGCGCACACTCGATCTGTACTCTTTTCAACACTCTTTCCTTCATTACCTTTAAATACAAGCCCTGAATAAAACGTCTTTTTCCTGCTTGAAACTGGCACGTGCGTATCTTTCTTAGATACTTAGATACTCTTAGATACTTAGATACGCGGCGACCAACGCCGCAGATAAGAAGGAGATAACGCAAGCTGCTTGCGCGGCCGGAGCGGCGGTGACCACGGGCGAGTGGCGAGTGACGAAAGCCGTGGGGGCGGCGACATCGACGTCACAGACGCTCTTTTGCCGGCCGATTTCGGTTTCAAGGAGCCTGCCACGGGGAACTAATTGTTCGCATAGCTCCGACATGCACTCCGCTATTCAAAATTTGATCGTTGGGACAGGCAGTGTCGAGGACGGGCTCCAAAGTACTCATTTACTATAGCGACCAATTGCTGATAATTAAAAAGTTAATTAGCGCAATTTCGCTAATTATGCATACAGGTCCGGTAATTGTTCTGTATCTAGAGGCCGCCAACCCGTACACTCGAATGGTACACAAGACATCTCCGCGATTTATGTTCTTCTAATTTTAAAAATGTGTTGCAGCTAAAAAAGAACACCCTATATATATATATATATATATATATATTCTCTGACGAAGGCAGGCCCACCTGCCGAAACGTTAGTAAAGAATTTGTGTTTCGAACTTTTGTCACCCTCTTCCTCAAACACATATTTCACCGGATCCATCGATTTTCATTCGCGCATACATATATATATATATATATATATATATATATATATATATATATATATATATATATATATATATATATGTTGCCGGTGAACGCTTCTCCAACGCGAGCGGTAGGTATTTCTCAATCAAGAAACTCGCTAGGAGACGCTGCCTGCGCCAACGTTTTCTCTCGCGGGTGAGGGCGCGTTCTCCTTCTTGGCGAGCTGGTAGCGTTCCTCTAAGAAAGAGCGTTTCCATAGCCAACGCGCGCCTTTCGCTCTCTCTCTCTCTCTCTCACAAGACAGCAGAGGCAAGCGTCGGGAGAGAGAGAGAGGCACGCGCCGAGGGCGAGCGCGTGCCTCCCGGCACGTGGGTTACGCCTGACGCGTGACAAGGTTAGACTAAGAGGAGCTTCGCCCCTAAAAACCATGAGCCAAATATTTGACGCCATCCCAGGAGTGCGCGTTTGCGTAGATGATATTCTGATATGGGCGCCTACAAGGAAAGAATATGATGAAATACTAAACCTGACCTGGAAGCAGCACGCAATTCCGGTGTATAACATTGAACGTGGAAAAGTGCGAAATAGGGGTGGCGAAAATTTCGTTTTTGGGTGACGTAATTTCGGAAGAAGGCATCCAGCCAAACCCAGCGACTGTGAGATCGATCTTTGACATGCCAGCGCCAACCGATAGGCTGGGAGTACAGCGAAGGCTAGGCGTCGTCAATTAGGGAAGTTTCTGCCAGCGCTGGCTGAAAAAACTCAACCGATGCGCTAGCTGCTAAAGGAAACAGTATTTCAATGGAGTGAAAAACCATGCCAATGAATGGGATGATTTGTGCAAATGCTTAATATGCAACCTGTCCTGTCAACGTTCGACCCCAAGCGAGACACGAAAATAACCTCGGACGCCCCTCAAAAGGGCGTAGGATCAGCTTTACTGCAACGATACGGCGAATCGTGGAAACCTGTTGCCGACGCTTCGCGAGTACGACCGAGACAGAAGGAAGACACTCGCAAATAGAGAAAGCAATGGCTGTAATATTTAGATGCGAACGGTTCCATCACTTTGTGTACGGACGGAAGGTCACTCTTGAAACCGATCACCGTCGACTAAAAGCAATCGCTCGGAAGGCGATAGGAGAAATGCCACCCCGACTGCAGCGTTTTTTTTCTTCGCTTGCTCAAATACGATTCCGACCTAATTTTTATTCCAGGAAAAAAAGGCTAGTGTTGGTGGACGTGCTGTCTCGGGCTCCAGTCGATAGAACTGGCACGGGCGAGGACCACGAAGACGTGGAGGTACATGCCGTAAGCGTAGTTTCGTCACTCGTTGGCGAAGCCACTCAAGCCCGGTTGTTGGATCGAAACGAATAAAGACAGTCCCTTAATGTGCCTCATCGAATCCATCAGAACTAACCGGCCGATAAACGGACAGCTCAAGGCCTTTTCCAAGGAATTAACTGTGGTAAACGGTATACTTTTCAAAGGCTGCAAGGCAGTGATACCAAAAACTATGCGTACGGAGATACTACGCAGAATACAGGACGGGCACATGGGGCTTAACAAGCGCAAGGCACGCGCTCGCCTCGCAGTTTTCTGGCATGGTATGAATGCTGACACTGAAAACGTCGTGAGCACGTGCGCAGTTTGCAGAAAGTACTCCTATAAACAGGTCAATGAGCCTCTTATTATTTGCCCTGTTCCAGAGTACGCGTAGTACAGAGTCGGCGAGCCAAAAAATGAAACTGAAACGAGCCAAAAAACATAAAAAAATACCCGTTAGTGCAATATCTGAATTAAAAGCCAGCCTTGCTTCTAAACTCTCCTACGCAAAATTTAGGTATTTCACTCATTCATTGCCTGAATTTTTGGCAACAAGCCCTGAAAAATTTTGGCGATATTTAGAACAAACAGATGCTACACCCAGTCAAATAACCGTTGATGGTTCCATCGTGAATGATGCGTCCATTGTCGCTGCTTAATAAATACTTCTGCTCCGTATTTTCTGCTCCCCAGCATGAATCACTACATGAAAACCTTCTTCCAGTAATGTGTTCCGAGTTCATAACTTATAAGGGTATATTTTCTTTGCTGCTTAACCTGAAAACTCAATACTCAGCTGGTCCAGATAACATCCCTAACACATTCTTGCGTAGGTATGCCGCACCCGTCGCGCACATTTTAACAAACGTTTTTCGTCCCTCCTTCGAAAATTCCTTCATTCCTGGTGATTGGCGCACGGCACGTGTAGTACCGGTATTTAAGAAAGGGGATCGTCTAAACATTGCAAACTACAGGCCTATTTCTTTAACGTGTATGTCATGTAAGCTATTAGAACACATAGTCACACATTACATCTCCACATTCCTTGAAGACAACAGCTTGCTGTCGCAATTTCAGCTCGGATTTAGAAAAAAATTAGACACAACGCAACTTGTCAAACAATCCACGAGTTCACGTCGTCGCTTGATACAGGGAATCAAATTGATGCTATTTTTTAATTGCGAAGCATTTCTTAGCGAACTTCGGCGACTTTGAGCGTATCTATCTATCTATCTATCTATCTATCTATCTATCTATCTATCTATCTATCTATCTATCTATCTATCTATCTATCTATCTATCTATCTAGCCGCCTACGATTTTGTGCTCTCCTGGCCGTTTCGCTAATGGAATGTTCGCGAAAATAGGTATGACACAACATGACTGCATGACGAACATAAATGACAGGTCATAACATGAAAATCATGACATCAATGTCATGAGCGGCATGATTTACATGCCACGGTCTTGGTGCTCTCCTGGCCGTTTCACTAATGGGATGTATGCGAAAATAGGTGTGGCACAACATGACTGCATGACGAACATAAATGGCAGGTCATAACATGAAAATCATGATATGCATGTCATGAGTGGCATGATTTACATGCCACGGTCTTAGTGCTCTCCTGGCCGTTTCCCTAATGGGATGTATGCGAAAATTGGTATGGCACAACATGACTGCCTGACGAACGTAAATGACAGGTCACAACATGAAAATCATGACATTCATGTCATGAGCGACATGATTTACATGCCACGGTCTTGGTGCTCTCCTGGCCGTTTCGCTAATGGGATGTATTCGAAAATTGGTATGGCGCAACATGACTGCCTGACGAACGTAAATGACAGGTCAGAACATGAAAATCACGACATTCATGTCATGAGCGGCATGATTTACATGCCACGGTCTTGGTGCTCTCCTGGCCGTTTCGCTAATGGGATGTATGCGAAAATTGGTATGGCACAACAGGACTGCCTGAAGAACGTAAATGACAGGTCATAACATGAAAATCATGACATTTATGTCATGAGCGGCATGATTTACATGCCACGGTCTTGGTGCTCTCCTGGCCGTTTCGCTAATTGGTATGGCACAACATGACTGCCTGACGAACGTAAATGACAGGTCATAACATGAAAATTATCACATTCATGTCATGAGCGGCATGATTTACATGCCACGGTCTTGGTGCTCTCCTGGCCGTTTCGCTAATGGGATGTATGCGAAAATTGGTATGGCCCAACACGATTGCCTGACGAACGTAAATGACAGGTGATAACATGAAAATCATGACATTCATGTCATGAGTGGTATGATTTACATGCCACGCGTTTCGTTAACGGGACGTATGCGGAAATTGGCATGCCACAACATGACTGCATGACAAACATAAATGACAGGTCATAACACGAAAGTCATGACATGCATGTCATGAGCGACATGATTTACATGCGACGCCCTTGGTGCTCTCTTGACCGTTTCGTAAATGGGATGTATACGAAAATTGGTATGGCCCAACACGATTGCCTGACGAACGTAAATGACAGGTCATAACATGAAAATCATGACATTCATGTCATGAGTGGCATGATTTACATGCCACGCGTTTCCTTAACGGGATGTATACGAAAATTGCCATGCCACAACATGACTGCATGACTATCATAAATGACAGGTCATAACATGAAAATCATGACATGCATGTCATGGCGCTATACGGTCCTGGCGCTCTGCTGCTGTCTCTTTAATGGGATGCATACGAAAACTGGTATGGCACAACAAGACTGCATGACGATCATAAATGACAGGTCATAATGTGAAAATCGTGACATGCATATCATGAGCGGCATGATTTACATGCCACGCGTTTCGTTAATGGGATGTATACAAAAATTGCTATGGCACAACACGACTGCATGACGAACGTAAGTGACAGGCCATAACAGCAGAATCATGATATGCGTGTATGACCGGCATTGTTTACATGCCACAGTCTTGATGCTCTTGCGGCCGTTTCGTTAATTTCATATGTACCAAACTCGGTATAGCGAGAAAACAATGCAAATCCATTTTACGTTCCTGATGCGTGCTTCGCATTTCCTTGATTCCTACTGCACGGGGGATCTGCCAATTTTTTTTAGATTTCCGCAAAGCCTTCGATCTTGTCACGCACAGCAAACTCATTTCTAAATTACATAATCTAGGCATACCTGTTAACCTCATTGACTGAATCCGTTCTTACCTTCACAATTGCAAACACTATGTTAAAGTAAATGACTGCATGTCTGGTATTCTAACAGTATCATCCGGTGTTCCTCAAGGCAGTGTTGTGGGACCTGTTCTCTTTTTAGTGTATATAAATGATATTGCTGAATCAATGACACATCACAAGTGCACATAAAGCTTTTTGCATACTTTTCAAAACAATTACTGCTCCGAATGACCAGAAATGCCTGCAATCCGACCTGTGTGCCATTTCTAAGTGGTGTGAAGATTGGTCAATGAAATTAAATAGTGATAATTCAGTTGTCAGGCGTATATTAACAAATAAGAAACACTGTTTTAATTATAACTATTATCTAAACGACTGTCCTTTGACTGAGGTTGACGAATATAAATATTTAGGTGTAACAATTACAAAC
Source organism: Hyalomma asiaticum (assembly GCA_013339685.2). Taxonomy (NCBI): domain Eukaryota; kingdom Metazoa; phylum Arthropoda; class Arachnida; order Ixodida; family Ixodidae; genus Hyalomma; species Hyalomma asiaticum. The sequence continues at coordinate 21,260,120 of CM023486.1, forward strand.
CGCCTAACATGGTCAAGTCACATTAACAAAACAGGCTCATCTGCTTCTAGGAAGCTCGGTTTTTTAAGGCATAAATTAAAAGCGCACCCTGAGACATCAAACTGTCGGCCTACAATATTTTTATAAGACCAAAGTTAGATTATGCTAGTATAGTTTGGGACCCACATTTGAAGAAAGATATTAAGAAACTTGAGATGATGCAGCAGAAGGCAGTTCGATCGCTTCATCTTTAATGCTTACCACAGAAATGACTCACCAACAATGATCATGGCCATTAATAACATTCCTACTTTGCAATACCAAAGAGCAGTTGCCCGGCTGAAATTTCTACACTCGCTTTATTATCATAGATTTAACATCACTCCAGAAACTTACATAAGGCATCGAATTTCAAGACAAACTAGACGTACACATGCTTACACTCTTGAACCTTACTTCGCACGTCCTAATCTTCTAATGAACTCTTTTCACCGGACCATCAATGAGTGGAACGAGTTACCTTTTGAAGCGTTCTGTGATAATGATAATCCTGATTTTAATAACTATGTATCCTTCTGTTCTTACCCATACAACACAAGCTTTCGAGACTGTGTCACATACCATTTGATTGAAATTGTATAGTTGCAATTTGTGTTATCTTGCTGCCATTTTACTTTGTTTGTTATGGTGTGTTCTACTGCTTTATATTTTGATTGCTTGAACTTTCTTTTACTGAAGTTACATTGTGAATTACTTTTTATTATGACCCCCCCCCCCCCCTGCTTGGTCGAAAGACCGCAGTATGCTGTAAATAAATAAATAAATAAATAAATAAATAAATAAATAAATAAATAAAATATGCCGGGAGCTCGTACCTATGCGCGTATGACGCTTTGTCAAATTTTCCAGAAGTAGAATTGCTGCGTGACACGTCGTCTGCCACAGTCATTGAAAAATTAAGCGTATGTTCGCAAGGTATGGCATTCCAATCGAAGTTTGTACTGACGGGCTGCCTCAATTCGCCAGTCGAGAATTCTCAAATTTTACAAGGAGATGTGACTTCAAACACACCTTCTCGACCCTTAGGTTTCCACGCTCGAATGACTTGGCCGAGAAAGGTGTGCAGGTCGTGAAAAGAATTCTGAAGAAAACCACCGAGCGCAAGAACGATTTTGGCTCGGATTACTCAATTACAGATCCAGTCCTTTGGAAGGTGGTCAGTCACCAGGCGAACTGCTTCAAGGTCGACGACTGCGCACCCGGATACCCGACTTCAAGGAAACAACACGCCATTTGGTGCAAAAGCATCAGCAGACTATGCCAAAGGGGACAAGTCTTACACCTTTGCAAAAAGGGCAAGCTGTTGTTTTGTGGGGTTTTACGTCCCAAAACCAGTTCTGATTATGAGAGACGCCGTAGTGGAGGCCTCCGGAAATTTCGACCACCTGGGGTTCTTTAACGTGCACTGACATCGCACAGCACACGGGCCTCAACATTTCGCCTCCATCGAAATGCAGCCGCCGCGGCCGGGATTCGATCCCGCGACCCTCGGATCAGCAGCCGAGTACCTTAGCCACTAGACCACCGTGGCGGGGCAAGGGCAAGCTGTCCGCGTCCATGGAGACACATGGGCAACCAAGGTAACAGTAATCAGCCGTATGTGGCCCAGGTCCTATGTCGTAGAGACAGAAAAGGGCAGTGTGCTACGACGGAACCGTTAGCATCTGTTGGCAACCAGAGAGCCGTTTAGTAGTTCAGAGGAGGATGCGTCCGTTGAAGCGTCTGACGAGGAACCAGACCAGCGTCAACTATCATCAGGCAACCGGGATGGATGATCTGACAACGAGGGCCGACGTCAGCTGCCCCAAGACTACACGAGCACGCCGGCCCAGGCTATCAGAAGATCTACGCGGAACAGAAGGCGCCCGGAGCGGCTAGCGTGAGGCGAGAACTTAGTTCAGTGCCCGTGAATGGTGACCGCTATAAAAAAAGTTTTTCTATTGGTGTTTAATCCAAAGGAAGGAAGATGTATCGACATAGTAATCAAAGGCTGTCACGATTTACTCGACGCCGGCACTTATCGCCGCGCACACTCTGTACTCTTTTCAACACTCTTTCCCTTATTACCTTTAAGTACGAGCACTGAATAAACCAAAGCGTCTTTGTCCTATTTGAAACTGGCCCCCGTGCGTATCTCTCTTAGATACTCAACGAAACAATGTGGGAGGGCGGATTGTGTTTATTTAGATGATTTGATGCCATCTAAGTGTTGTCAACACTTCACATGTCCTCCAGTATTTTGTCGTCCAGGCAGTGTACGCAGGTATGTCCGAGCCAGGTCTCGGGCATGTCGAAGTAGTACCTCCGCCGTGGCATCCTGGGTGGTGTCGTTAGACAGTCACCGTCGTCGTCACACCCTTATCGTTCCCGTGACGGCGTACTTGGGCCGGTGAACAAGACACTACCATGGCCTTGTGATCCGAGTGGGGATACATACGTGACATCCCGCACAATGTATGGGTCGGTGGTGAATGCGAGATCCATGGACGTACATCTCGACGTCGTGACGGCCTCAGTGGGTGTCTTCAATTCGAGATTGAACTCGGCACGCATGGCGGCGAGGAACAATGGGCTAGGTGGCACGTCCGTGCGCCTAGTACTGCTACGGCGACGCCACGCAGCTGGGAGCGCGCTTTCGCACCTAGCGAAGAAACGCGGCGACGCGGTCGCACGCCGCTGCAGGTAGCTGCTGCTATGCAGAGCGGAGCGCGAGCCCATTGCCGCTGCGGCGAGTGTTGGCATCGGCGTCACTTCTGGTGGGAGAGGTCACTTGCTTGCCGGGCACGGCTTTTGCGGACGGCAGCTGGGAGCGCGCTCTCGCCAACCTAGTCAAGAAACGCTTTCGCGTTATAACGACAATGATGGCGATGGCGCTGCATTTGTTGCTCACACTTGAGGCCCTACATCAGGCGATAAAACACGCGTTTTAATTCTGAGATTCGGTGCGACGGTTATACTAAAACACGAATGGTGGTTATACAGAAAATGACACTGCATAAGATCAGTGTGCCCTTGGCATGGAAGCAAGTTTTGGGATCTTGCCTCTTGTGATATCCCACTCGCCTGCTCCCGTGAAATGGTTGAAATGCTCTGCTTGTGTAACGATGGAATACTGGAAATCCATGGTGTGCAGACAGTAGCAGGACGCATGCTTAAAAACGATGAACATCTTAATATTATACGCCATTTTCCTCGAGGTCATCCGGCTGGTTTGCAAGCTCGCTGACCTTTTACGTGGTCGCAGCTGTATACGAACTCAGGCGCGACGGGCGCGCCTCAGCTGACCGCAAAAGTACGCGGCACGTCGACGAAGCAGGTGTGTGCATGAAGAGCTTTCGTCCACAAAGTTAACAGATGAAGACATCTGCGTCTGAGGCTCGTCATAATCACAATGATCTCCACTTCATGGGCGAGGTTGATTATACTCCTCAGTGGCAAACATTTGGGGCGTATGGAGGAGACACTGTCACCCAAGACAGCCCTGACATCAGACGCACGTCCGCTGACACCGCTCACATAAAGCGCTAAAATATTACCGGTAATACTCAGGGCGATTCCTTTCTGTATGCTATCACAGGGAAAACAACGATCGAAGGTGCACACAAGCGGCCAATCGCACGCATTCACCACGGCCATGAGCGTAGAGAAAGCAGGCGTCTCCGGAACGAGGCCCGCGGTTGGTTCCGGAAGCCCCCGCTACGCGGCTTTCAATGATTCCCTTATACGCGCTGCGCATGGCGTATACCCTTAAGCATGTAGTACGTCTAAAGCGCAGTCACTACAGCGCTCAGCACCATTCTTCGTGGAACGGGCGTTCGTGGGTATGATTCCCAATGCGACCGTGCCAGCGAAAAATTTCCTGCTGGTATTACTTCTTCGTCTATGCCTCTATACTTTACTGCGTCATATCCGTTGGAGGAAATGACATGCGAGGTCTTGGTAGACCCCGGAATAAAACATCTTCGTGCCAAAGCGGCCATGAAACCATATTTTACTCGCTCAGTTTTGCATCGAAACGTGCTGTTTGTATTGTTATGAGATAAATGCAAAAAGAATTTTCGAGATCAATGCAGGCACACGCAAGTTATTCAACTTACACATTCAAAATAAAAGCAGACGACAGATATCGTCATCCCGAGATGTGCACCAGTGAAAACGTGGCTTATATCTTGCAGAACGGGAACCGTGCTGCCATCTGTGGCCTTCCTACCACAACAACCACATGGGCCGCACAGCACTCCTTGTGTCAGGTACAAGCAAAATGAAATTGTAGTGCACGAATTTGCGCCTTTTAGTAGATATAGCAAGCATAAAACATGTTCTCAATTTGAAATTTCTTATATTCGATGCACTGTAAGCACGTGTGCTGCATATTTTTATTCCCTCTGTTCCCGGCCAATCAGAACTGCAGAAAAGCCAGCATGGTGATGTCATATCCGCTCAGAGAAACTGTTGATGTATGTCGCTGCAGTCAGAGCGGAAACCGATTTCAGGTACAAATTAAAATATACGGTTCGATTTCGCCGCTTTCACTGGTGCTTCGGTCATCAAGTCCCACACAGAGCAAAGGTATAATAAAATAAATGGGCGTATAGGGTCGCGACGTACGTTGCCTATAGACAGACGCGTGTAGGAGAGCAGCGGAGTGTATGTCAGCACACGATGAACGCTGGACAGAACATGATCTTTATTTTGCCCGGATTGCGTCACGCGGTGCGGGCGCTGTAAGCGGAAGTGGGGGGCGTGCCACTACAAGGCTCCCCCCCGCAGAAAATAAGGCGTAATTTTAGGATTATTATTATGAGAAAGGATATCCAGGCCAACTCGCGCTGACGCGACAGTTTAAACTCATGGAAGTGAAACTTATACATCTGAGTTCGGTATGTACGCTGGTTTCACTCGGTCGATTGCCACAACGTCCGTGCGGCCATTTACAGCAACTGTGAAGGTCTTTTCAGTACGGTCGAGCACCTTGAATGGACCTTCATACGGTGGCGTAAGTGACGGGCGGATGTCTTCTCGTCGCACAAAGACGTGACTTGATGAAGAAAGGTCCTTGCTTACGAAGACATCATACGTGGAAGGTAGTCGGGCAGGTGTAGGTCGCAGACGTTGACATGAGAGCCGCAGATGTTCAACGTAGTCAGGCGGTGACAGGTCGGTTGCAGTAGAAGCGAAGAATTCGCCAGGTAGGCGGAGGGTGGTGCCATACACCATTTCGGCTGCTGTGTACCCGAGGTCTTTGATCGCTGAGCGAATTCCGAGCAGCACAATGGGAAGATCGTCAACCCATGAAGTTCGAGCGTCGCGAGCGATGAGTGCAGCCTTTAACTGTCGGTGTAGTCTTTCGACCAATCCGTTCGCGGAAGGGTGGTAGGAAGTTGTATGAATGTGACGTACACCGAGGATACGTGTCAGTACTCTGAACAACTCCGACTCAAATTGACGGCCGCGGTCCGTAGTTACAACAGTGCGGCAGCCGAAGCGAGAGATCTATCCAGCTCTAAAAGAACTTGTTATTGGGCTAGTTGGTAGAACATATCTAAACCTTATTTAGAGCGCAACCACACGACACGCTGCACGTGGCTGTACGTGGTTGATGCCTGGGTGTGTGTGTGTTTGGATGTGTCGTGTGGTTGCGCTCAAAATAAGGCTAGGAAAGCTGATGCCACGGATGATGCCGTGATATCGTGTAGCGGGAACGCCTCTGGCCAGCGTGTGTAGCGGTCGACACAGGGGAGGATGTAGCGCTTTCCTCGCGATGAAAGAAGCGGACCGACGATGTCGATGTGAATATGGTCAAAGCGGCAATCTGGCGAGCGGAATTGCTGAAACGGTGATCTGGTGTGTCGCGTCGTCTTTGCACGTTGGCAATGCAAGCACTCGTGTGTCCAACGCCGAACGTCTTTGTTGATGCCGGGCCACACAAAACGAGTGGTGATGAGACGTTGTGTGGCGCGTATGCCTGGGTGACTTGCTTCGTGCCGCTTTGCGAAAATTTTACGACGATATGAGGATGGCACAATTGGGCGGTTGCGGCCGGAAGACACATCGCACGCAATGGTACCTGAAGAGAATGGCAGCGGCACATCAGCCAATGAAAGAGAACTATAGTGCTTGTACGTAAGTCACGCAGTTCACTGTCAGAACGCTGTGCGTCTGCAATTGCCTTGAAGTCCAGAACATGAGACGTTACGACACTCACACGCGAGAGGGCGTTGACGGGGCCTTCTATGTACCTCAGATCGACAGTGAATTCTGAGATGAAGCTAAGATGCCGTATTTGACGAGATGTGTAAGCACTGTGGTTTCCATGGAAAGCGAATGTCATAGGCTTGTGGTCAGTTAGTACGTGGAACATCGTACCTTCCAGTTGGTGGCGAAAGTGCCGTATTCCGAGGTAAACGGCGAGAAGTTCACGGTCGAACGTGCTGTAACGAGTTTCGGCAGGCTTTAGTTTTTGGGAGAAGAAACCTAGCGGGCACCACGAGTCTTGCTGCAATTGCTGTAGGACGGCACCAACGGCGATCGAAGAAGCGTCGGTGATCAGCCGCATCGGCGCGTTGGGTAGCTGATGCACGAGCAACGTCGCATTCATGAGGGCACTTTTGCGTAGCCGCGCCAGCAGCCTGACTTGGCTCTTCGATATATCTGATGGCGCCTTCGCAAGGTGCGCATGGCTGCTGAGGAAGCGAATCGTAGAGCTACGCGCGCGGCTGCAGCAAGGCAACGTCGGGCACAACAGACAGCTGTGAAGAGAAGCCCAAACCGCACTTCGCCGTCGCGTCGACGCCGGGCCGAGAGTTCGGTTCGTTCTCGAGAAAACGACGCCAAGAGACTCTCTAAGGTGTGCAGTTATACAGATTTGCACGTTACAATACCGCAGTAATTATTGCGTAGTGGGTACTTCCCTACTTGGCGAAATCATAATAGTTATGGCGCAGGGGATACCTACAACATCTACTTGCACTAGTTTCCTTAAGCGTTTAAAATGGCCTCTAAGAAGGTCGCTCCCCCAGCTTACGCTGTCACTATCCTGCGGTTCAGCGGAGGCCTCACAAGTGGTGGAGCGTGCGTTCGTTCCCAAGTCCTCCTGCTCTACCGGTCATCCCTGGAGCTCCCTCTGGTCGACGATTGTGCTCGTCAGCACCAGCGATGGCACAAAACGATGCCACCCCAGCTCAGCCAGCTGGGCCTACTAGGACTGTCTACGCCCCGCAACGCGACCCTCAGGTATTTTCTGGCCTTCGCGGCGAAGACGTAGAAGAGTGGCTCGACAATTATGACAGGGTCAGCGATTACAGTCGTTGGGACGAGCCACATAAACTACGCAACGTTCCTTTCTACCTTAAAGAGGTCGCTAAGACGTGGTTTTACAATCACGAAGGCGACTTCCCTGACTGGTCCGCATTCACTGAGCAACTGCGTCAGGTATTCGGCACATTGGCCGGGCGCACCGAAGTAGCGAAACAAACTCGCTACCCGTGTCCAGGGAGCTGACGAATCATACACATCTTACATTGAAGACGTTCTGGCTCTATGTCGCCGAGCTCAGAGTGATATGCCGGAGGCCGATCGCATATGCCATATACTGAAAGGCATAAACTTCGTTGCCTTCAACGCATTCCTCCTGCAAAGTCCAAATACAGTTCGCGACATTATCACCACCTGCCAGCGCCTCGACGCGCTCACCTCAATTTGCCTTCCGCGCGCCTCCGGTGACGTTGGCATTACTGTAAATGACGAATTGCGAGCGCTTATTCGCAGCATTGTGAGAGAGGAGCTGCACGGCTGTGCTTCCGGTAACATTCCCGTGATGCCCATGCCTCGTCTCCGGTCTGCACGACGCTATCAAACCACCCGGATACGCACATGCCTATAGCTCCGATACACCTTATAGCCTCGACAGATGTTCTTTCCTCCGATGATCTCGCCTCACTTCAACGGGCTGATACGTATCCGCGCCATCATCGACCGCCTTAATGGCTTGTCAAGTCCTCCAAACGGCCGCTTGAGACGACAACTATCACGCTTCGGACTGCAAGATGGGGCCTTATACAGGCAAATTTATCATTCTACCGGCAACCTATGCGTCCCGGTCGTGCCTTGTTCACTCCGACTACAGGTTTTACAAGCTTTCCACGACGACGCGTCGGCTGGCCATTTAGGGTTTCACAAAACTTACGAGCGCATCAAGACACGCTGCTATTGGCCAGGCCTCTCATCGAGTGTCGCCAAGTACGTCAGTTCCTGCGCGTCATGCCAACACCGCAAACGTTCTACGTCTCTTCCCGCCGGCCCTACGCAACCTATGCCACGCCCTTCCGCCCCCTTCGAAGTCGTCGGCATAGACTTGTACGGGCCCCTACCGCCAACGCCCGCTGGTCACCGCTGGTCACCGCTAGATTGTCACCGCCGTCGACCACCTAACACGCTACGCTGAAACGGCAGCTCTTGCTTCTGGCGCTGCCTCAGAAATTGCGGAGTTCGTCCTGCGCGCGCTATCGTATTACGCCACGGCGCGCCTCGGGTTCTCCTCAGTGACCGTGGCAAGATGTTCATTTCACATGCTTTGGCTGAAATGTTGCGTGCTTCCAGCACCGTCCACAAGACCACGTCATTTATCATCCACAAACAAATGGCCTTACCGAGCGCTTTCATCGAACCCTGTCAGACGTGATTTCCATGTACGTACAGCCCGATCACAAAAACTGGGACACTATCCTTCCTTTCGTTGTTGTGTGGGGTTTTACGTCCCAAAACCAGTTCTGATTATGAGAGACGCCGTAGTGGAGGGCTCCGGAAATTTCGACCACCTGGGGTTCTTTAACGTGCACTGACATCGCACAGCACACGGGCCTCAACATTTCGCCTCCATCGAAATGCAGCCGCCGCGGCCGGGATTCGATCCCGCGACCCTCGGATCAGCAGCCGAGTACCTTAGCCACTAGACCACCGTGGCGGGTATCCTTCCTTTCGTAACCTAGCCTATCATACCGCCGTTCAACGCACAACGAATTACAGCCCCTTCTTCCTCGTGTACGGCCGTGCCCCCTCTTATGTCTTGGACACTAGGTTTCTATTTCCGCCCTCTGTTCCCTCCGCGTCCCTTCCGGAAGAATTCGCTGCCCGCATCGTCCGATGTCGTGCAATTGCACGTGCCAACACCGCGACTATGCAGCACAAAAGAAAAATTCGTTATGATGCGACGCGCCGTGTTACTTCGTTCCGCACTGGAGACGAAGTCCTCCTGTGGACACCTGTTCGAGCTTTAGGACTATGTGAAAAATTTCTTCACAGATACCTAGGCCCCTACACCGTGCTTCAAAGGACGTCTCCCGTAAACTATCGAATCGCTCCTATGAACTCGCCTACTGACCGCCGTCGCCGCAGCGTCGAAATCGTCCACATGTCTCGCCTGAAGCCATACATCAGCCGTGCGTTCCCTTGCTTACTTGCTATGTTGAATTGCTGTGTTGATTTGCCGTGTTGATGACCGCTTTTGCGATGGGGGGAAAATAGTGTGAGCGCTAAGTATGCAGTTCATCGTCTTCATCTGTATATACCCATCACGCCAATCATCATCATCGCCGAGCTTGGCCGCTGCCGGCTGGGAGGCTGTCTCGCATGCCATTGTTCTAATAAAACGGTTCTACCGATGTACTGGACGTCGCCTCACAATATATATATCTAGACGTCCCAAAGAAAAATAATTCAGATAAATGCTTCCGAAGCGCGGAATCGAACCAGGAACATCTCGCTCCGCAGCGCGTGGCGCTAACCACTACGCCACAGTAAGCAGATCCTTCAGGGAGCTAACGGCGGGCCTTATATACACACCCGTTACCGCTGGCAGGACTCAGAGACGGCAGGCACTTATAAGCGTTTCTTCATTACCAGCGAGATGGCGCGAGGAGCGCAACGGGCGCATTTAAAAGTCGTCGGCCAGCTCGCTCGCTTCTTCTAAGATTTGCGCAGGGAGATGCCCTTCCGCTGTCTGCTCGCGCGGTTGTCTCGTGGTGAGAAGAAGAGAGATGTTTCGAGCTTTCACCGTGATGTCCGCGCTGATGTTGCGGGAGCGTACGAAAGTCACTCGAGCTCAAGGGACGCCGCTAAACGAAGAAACAGAAGATGAGCGGCAACTATCAAGTGTCACAGCTCGACACTTGAAGCACGCTAGTTTCCTCCGCTGCTTCGGCCGCCTTTTCAACAGGAACGCTGTTCAAACAGAGTATCCATTGTGACAGCTTATTCGCGCTCGTTCGGTGTATACCTGTGCGTTCGTTTCGTGCGTGCTTCACTTGATAGTTCGAGCTCATCTTCTTTGTTCATTTAGCGGCCTCCCCTAGCTTTGTATGCGTAGCTTTGTGACACACAACGCATAAAGCCCTTCGTACCAGCACGCGCTGCCCACGGGAGGCGCTCACTTAGCAAGTGCATGTTTGCTACAATTAATATTGCTCCTGAAGCTGCGAGCCTCACTTCGTATAGCATTACAGTTTCTTGCTATCGCATTCATTGCTTCGCCCTTGCGGCGAAACTGTGACTTTTTCTTCAAGCTACATACGGGTACGTTACCTGTGAAGACCAGGCTTAATGGAAAAGGAATACACGTACATTGGTCAGTAAATTGTAGACTTTGCAGTCAACCTGAGACGATTGAACATTGTTTTATTGTTTGTCAAGATGCATCTCATTTTTGGGAGATTGTCAAGCCAACGATTAGAAAAGCACTTCCCCTCAAACCTCACGGTATTAGGTTCCTCCCGTTCAGGAAGAGCAGCAGTAATACGCCATATGATATGGTCATGTTGTTAGGACTTTATACCCTCTGGAGGAGCCGCATGATTGACAGGCATGCTGAACCACCTCGCTCGACGAAGTCTGTGTTCCGAGAAGAGGTTGCCCAAGTTCGCAGTGTGGTTGAGACTTTTTGTTCTGTTCCGAACTGGCTTTCGCTTCTCGACGCCTGTGTCTGTTGACCTGACTTTTGAAGAGTCTATGAGCTTAAAAGTGCAAACTGTGTTTCTTTATACTAGAGCGTTATTAATATATGTGCAACTGTATAGTATAGTTTAAACGCATTTATTAATATATATATTTCCATGCAATAAAAAAAAAGCAGGCGTGGCTCAGTGCTAGAATGCTCGACTACCACGCAGAGGACGTGGTTTGAATCCTCTTCGGTCCTGGTTATTTTTTCTGAAATTTGCGCGATAGCGGTTACGGACACCGGCGGCGGCGGCGAACTACGGCGCGAAAACGGCCCTTGTTGTGATCTCAGAACAGCTTACGCTGTAAAATAAAGTCCTGCATGTTCCGCACACTGTGGAAATCGGTGTCATGCGAAGCAGTCAGCGAGGAAATTGCCTATGGTGAATTGTCTGTCATTCAGGGAAGTGTTACGAGTGCGATGAACACTCGTAACACTTCGCTGTTACGAGTGTTGGAGGGCTGACCAGGAAAGTTGACAGCACCATGGCGACTGATTGGTGGTTCACGTTAGGAAGTATAACATTGGCACTCGTGGACACCGTTTTGTCGAAGAAAAATGCAGACTACAGTACGCTGATGTACGTATCATCAGAGTCGTTTGTGGAAGTATTCCTACAATATTTATTTATTTATTTCCAATACCTCAAAGGCCCCTATTTAGGGGTTTTACATGAGGGGTGGGCAGCAATTTAACATAGTAGAAGTTTTACAATGTCTTCTTTGAAGAGTATCGAGCTGTAGTGGTGCACGGTGTTGGCAGGGAGAGCATTCCAGTCCTTTGACGTGCACACGAAAAACGAGGACGAATGAGCTACGGTCCGAGCATGGGGCGGGTGAACGGCTTTGGTGTGGTTGAGCCTGCTAGAATGGCGATGAGCTGGAATGATCACAGTTGTACGAGGGGTAGCGTGATAAAATTTGTGAAAAAGACAGAGCCGAGCGACTTTGCGACGAAGAACAAGGTTCGGAAGATTAATACGAGATTTACGCTCCGTAACACTGCTATTGTATGAGTAGTCAGAGAGGATAAACCTAGTTGCACGATTTTGGACAGATTCTAATGCTTTAATCAGGTTGTATTGGTGAGGATCCCATGTGGTACATGCATATTCTAACTTGGGACGCAGTAGAGTGTTATAAGCTAACAGTTTCAATGAAGATGGAGCTAGGCGTAAGTTCCTGCGGAGGTAGCCGAGTACGCGGTTTGCTTTGTTGGTTATATTGGTTATGTGGGGCGTCCAAGAGAGATCGGTGGTGAGTTCTATGCCAAGTTATGTATACGAGGAAACAGAGGAAATGGGAGAGTTGCTAAGAAGGTATTGTGGTGTGAGGTAGTCTTTCCTGCGGTGAAGACCAGGCTTAATGGAAAATGAATACACGTACATTGTTCAAGTAAATTGTAGACTTTGCAGTCAACCTGAGACGATTGAACATTGTTTTATTGTTTGTCAAGATGCATCTCATTTTTGGGAGATTGTCAAGCCAAAGATTAGAAAAGCACTTCCCCTCAAACCTCATGGTATTAGGTTCCTCCCGTTCAGGAAGAGCAGCAGTAATACGCCATATGATATGGTCATGTTGTTAGGACTTTATACCCTCTGGAGGAGCCGCATGATTGACAGGCATGCTGAACCACCTCGCTCGACGAAGTCTGTGTTCCGAGAAGAGGTTGCCCAAGTTCGCAGTGTGGTTGAGACTTTTTGTTCTGTTCTGAACTGGCTTTCGCTTCTCGACGCCTGTGTCTGTTGACCTGACTTTTGAAGAGTCTATGAGCTTAAAAGTGCAAACTGTGTTTCTTTATACTAGAGCGTTATTAACACGTGTGCAACTGTACAGTATATAGTTTAAACGCATTTATTAATATATATATTTCCATGCAATAAAAAAAAAGCAGGCGTGGCTCAGTGCTAGAATGCTCGACTACCACGCAGAGGACGTGGTTTGAATCCTCCTCGGTCCTGGTTATTTTTTCTAAAATTTGCGCGATAGCGGTTACGGACACCGGCGGCGGCGGCGGACAACTACGGCGCGAAAACAGCCCTTGTTGTGATCTCAGAACAGCTTACGCTGTAAAATAAAGTCCTGCATGTTCCGCACACTGTGGAAATCGGTGTCATGCGAAGCAGTCAGCGAAGAAATTGCCTATGGTGAATTGTTTGTCATTCAGGGAAGTGTTACGAGTGCGATGAACACTCGTAACACTTCGCTGTTACGAGTGTTGGAGGGCTGACCAGGAAAGTTGACAGCACCATGGGGACTGATTGGTGGTTCACGTTAGGAAGTATAACATTGGCACTCGTGGTAGTGCACGACGCGGACATCGTTTTGTTGAAGAAAAATGCAGACTACAGTGCGTATCATTAGAGTCGTTTGTGGAAGTATTCATACAATATGGAGGAAAGATTGACGATAGCATGCCGAGTTCTAGTAGAAAATATGTATCGTTTACTAAATGGCTCTGACAGCACTTAAGACACTCTCACGCACAAGTGACATTATGCAAAAACCCTCATCACAACTGCTAGGGCATTGCGATTATTTCTATATTTACCGTGTGCGGAGGAGCCGCCGCATCTAAGCGGCAGCGTGCTTTCTTCATGCCGCGGGGCCGCGGCTTCGGTGCCCGCCTGCCGCTTCGTTGTTGGGTTGGCTTCGGATATTACGGCGCATTCGCGTATAACTACGTTTATTATATCTACATTTCAGTCTCATGCTACGACAAACGGTACGCCTTTCTCATTTTCAAGTGTGCTAATATGTTGAATGTCTATTTTAGTTGACCCGAGATTGACATGGGGGTGCTACACAAATTCAAACTCCTGTGGCATCAACCCGGGTACCATGGTCCGAGCATTACGTGTACGAGCCACACATGATTGCAGTATCGTTAATCGCGACGTACGTACATGAGGAGTATGTAATGTTAGCTGTGTAATGATCTCATGGTCGTCATACATTCGTGCCCTACCATCCAACTCTTGGTTCATATCGGGCGAATAAGACAGCCAAGAGAGCACCAAGTAGTAGGCGGTTAGACAGACAGACTGACAGACAGACAAAGATATACAGATAGATAGATAGATAGATAGATAGATAGATAGATAGATAGATAGATAGATAGATAGATAGATACGGTCAAGGTGACTCAAACTCGCCAAGAAATGCTTCGCTTTTAATAAAGAAAAATGGTATACAGCTTCGGCTAGGTCGCGCTAGGCCAGATCACAGCGAAGGTGGTCGGTGTATAGTTTAGTGAAACGGGTCTGCGCGTGATAGCCATGCGATGTTTTTTGGCATGAACATATCACGTGATAGTCGTGTGACCTTATTGTTGGAGCATTCCACGTGATAGTCATGCGATATTTTTGGCAGGAACACGGCTCGGGACTACGCGTTACGTGATTTTGGCGAGAACGTAGCACGTGACATCGCAGCAAGTGATTTGGTGGGAGTATGTACCGTGTCATGCGATATTTTTGGCTCGAACATGTCACGGGACACTGCGTTACGTGAATTTATTACCTTCACCATCATAATTTTCACCACTATCTTCATACTTTTTTATATCTTCATGTTCACCTTCATCATCAGCATCACTTATTATGCTAATTAACTTCATGTGATGATCTTTTTCAACTTTTATATTTACCTCTATCTTTATCGTCTTCATCTTTCGCTCACGTGTCGTTATGACGTCATATTACGCGTATAGCGCGATATCAAGGCGATACAAGGTTATGCTGGTAGTTGTAGAGCGTCACTTGGTTGCTAGGAAAGGTCATTTCAAGGTCATATTTCGTGTCAGGACATATACATTTCATGGAAAAACCATGGCTAACTCAAGCAGCTTCGCTGCAGAAAGTGGCAAACCAGAATGACGTTCTAGCAGTGTTTTCTGCGCCCAATAGATTGGCTGGGTTGTGCCCAATGATTTGTAGGAGCGCAGAACGAAAGAGTGGCTGCGGTAAGAATAATAAAACATTCGTGAAGTGTACCACTGCAGTGGTTTATCGTTAGGTTCTACTCAGATGTTGGCGATCAAACGTGTGCCAGACAGGTATGTAAGCGAACAGTGTGAAGCGAATGCTTAGCGGAACATGCGTGGTCACGTAAGAAAAAAGGAGCTGACCTTCCTGCTCATACCACTGTATTGGGGTTGCGAGCCAGCTTTAAAAAAAGTTGAAGTTGTATTCATGAGCAAGCTACAAGCTAGGAAGAGAGTTGGAATCATTTTATTGTCATAGCAATTATATGAACAGTATCGACGGGCTTTTGCCGTCGCCGTAATGTCCCGTATAACGTCCAAATTGATAACAACCCCCCGCGCATCGTATGTTCTACCTGCGGGTAAACACGTGAGTGGGGGCGACGAACATGGCTGAAGCAGAGATCAAAGGAGCCCGGCATACCTCCGTCGCTCGGAGGGTGCATGCGATAACATCACCCAGCCGGGACGCCTGCCGTCGAAGGGGTGGGGTGGGGGGGGTCGCTGGAGCATCAACTGTGGACTTCGCGCGGTCGCCATCGCTGGCTCGCGCGCTATCTCGGCAGCCATCTGAGGGCGGCGCGTAAACCCTTCCACGTGCTGCGCTTTCAACGCGAAGTGACTGCGAAAAGTGTCCCTGGAGCAGCCGTATTGTCTTACACCAGATCTTTGCAGAGTTCGTATCCAAAGAGATCGTATACGAAAGAATTAGCGGCCAGCTTCGCTTATAACATTACACTTTGTTTCTATCACATTCACTGCCAGCCCTTTCGGTGAAATTGATTTTTTTTTTCGTTCGGGAACTAGGCCATGTTTGCGTGAATGACATATCGTTACATTATATGGCGCGGAAACCAATTTTGCTGCCCAGCCCGTGTTGGTGCGATGTGGGTGCAAGTGTACATCTTCTCCTGCCCCCTTTGTAGCGTTGGCTACAATGGCCGAGCTGGAGCAGTTTCGCGTGCGCGTCCTAGAGGCATGCTGCTCATGCGCGAGGAGTGGTGATGTCACACAGCTGGCTCACCGGAGCCGCGGTCTTCACGCAATCCGCCGCTGCGCGCACCTCGCCGGTTTGCGCATTCCAGAGGAGTGACGTCATAACCGCCGCAGACGCACTGGCGCCGGCGCGCGCGCAGCTGTGCACCTCCGTTGTGCAGTCGCCATCTGACACTGCGCCGGAGCCGCTCGATAGCGCCTCTTCCATTTGGGCGCATGTGGAGACGTATCAGAGGGGGTATACATACAGCGGGGAGGAGGAGGAGGAAAAGAAAAATGGAAGGGCAAAGAGGTTAGCCAGTTGTCCGGCCGGCGTTTCCCAGTGTGGTACAGCCATGGAGGAGAGAGCAGTCTTTGTGGCAATAGAGAAGCAACCTGACGTTGAGCAAAAATAAATATGCATGTGTCGCATAATACTGATTTGATTTGTGGGGTTTAATGTCCCAGAACCAGCTCTGATTATGAAAGACGCCGTAGTAGAAGTCTCCGGAAATTTAGACCACCTGGGGTTCTTTAACGTGCACTGACACCGCTTTCGCCTCCATCGAAATGCAGCCGCCGCGGCCGCGATTCGCTCCCGCGACCCTGGGATCAGCAGCCGAGTACTGTAGACACTAGACCACCGTGGCGGGGCTCACATAATGCCTGTACCGTGTGTGTGTAATTGAAGCAGCAGTAAGCATGATAATCAACCTAATCCCAGACCAACCAGGACAGCTAAGAATAAACAGCTGAACCTTAGCTAATGCTACGTATATCCTGGCATAGCCGAGCTAAGCCACTGCAAATTTCTGTTCCCTCTTTCAGCCCGTCCTCTTATCAGCCATCTGGGGATCCCCACTTGAACAGTGCTTATATCAGCAGCGTTCGAAGACAACAAACCAGTTGAAAGTATGCGCTCTTTCTGTCCACTTTGTTTTGCTGCGTTGTCCGACTGTCTTGCGCAATGATTTCTTTAGAGTATTTGAGAACAATACTCGTTATCGTCATAGGCACCATCAGGCTTGCCATGTCTATCTAGGCGTGCGTTTTCTTTGACACCTTATCATTACTACGCAGTTTGTTCAAAAATAGAAGCGTACAGGATTACCCAGGAAATGAAACGCCGTGCGTAAGTCGCCTGGACGTGCACGCCAGTGCTTTGCCCAGAATTTCGATTTCTTTTTTTAGGGGGGGAGGGGGCGTGTTAGCCATAGTGTTACCGGAACCTGATTTGGGGGACACGGAGTTGTAGGTTAGGCGGAAAACTTTTGGGAGGAGTGCAGGGATCCGCCGTTAAACGGGGCGGGGTTAGGGAATGTATGTATAAATCTATGAATCACAGCGACTAGGAAATTGCCACTATTCTGAACGTAGTGAGCCTTTCGTTTACAAAGCGCCGACAGAACTCGCGCGTTCTGGCGGTGACGTGGTATCTGTAGCGAAGAGTAAAAAGCATCACCGCAGCTGAGACTTCATGAGAAGATGTAATTTTCTCTGGCAGCTGCAAGTAATCGTGAGGGACGACCTAGGGAAGTCGACGCAGGCCACTGCAAATGAGCTCCGAGCCACCGAGTTGACCCTTGGCCTCGCTGTGCGCCAGTACTTTACTCTCAGACTCGTTGTGCACGAGTACTTTAGGCACCATTATGAAGTCATAAGAAGGGAACAATTAATTTCGAGTAACACTCGAGAAAATCGTCTGCTCCATTCCAGGCACTTGCTAAGCCTACTGAATAGACCCGAGGGACGGGGTCAAATGCTCCGTTTCTTGTTTTTTTCCCCCAGATCAAAATAACTAACTGCTAACCGCCGTAACGACAGGTGCTTGCAGTCATGCACACAAAATTTCCGTCTTTTGTGAAGGTTTCAAGCGTCGCCAGCGACGAGGGTGACGTCCTGCCACCACCGTCTTTTGTTTTTTGCAGAGTCTGCGTTAGTGCTGCCGCTTACACGGAGATGCTTGCCCCCACTGTAAAACAACCTGAATTGAAAGGAAGACCTTATGTATTTCAGCAAGATTCGGCTCCCGCCCAAACCGCCAGCTCACCCAAGTGAGGCTGGCTGAGAACTTCTATGACCACGCCACTCCTAACTTCGGTTCGACTGATATATATCTGGAGCGTAGTTGAGAGATAGACTCACAAACAGCGACGTAGCCCAGCATCCTAGATAAAGCTGCACAATCAGACAGCTATGAATGGTTTGCATCTAACACTCAGATAGCGCATTCAGCGTGTGCAGAGACGACGGTTGACATCACTTGCGGGCCGGCCAGTTCATGATATGAGCGAGCCCACCCTACGGCAGATAGCGCGTGCTCTGTATCGACAGAGAAAACAAAAGATACCATATGTGCGGGCAACTCAACGAACGATGATCACGAGACAAGTAAACACTGTGTTGTTCGAGAGGGCCACAGTAATGTGCATGCAGTAATATGCAATGTGCCAGGTTTGACCCGCAGTGGAAAAACACGATTATCTTGCATGCAGTTGCTCGATTGTATAAGCGCATTAACAAGAAGGCGATAACGATACAGAATTCGAAGTGATTGATCACTGTTTCAGTTTTACCACCATCGTAAATGTGAACAAGAAGGCTAAACGGTATCGCATCAGCATTTTCAACAGAGAACATTTGACACAGTTGGCCAGGAATGTTTTTGTAACCGCCTTGTGACCCTTCCTGTGCGTGTTCACTTTACGTGGCGTTATTCATAAATGTTTTGAGCCATATTTAACTCTTATTGCGTGCAAACGTGGTACAGTTTAGTACTTAGAAGACTAATCCAGTGTCGACGACAGTCTATGCATGTTCGCTTCCGTCTCAAGCCCGGCCTTACCTACGCCTAGGATATCTGTTATTGCTGTCAGAAGAAAGGTGGTCGGCCACATGTGGTACTCATAGCGTAACGTGACACAGACAGTAGATTTCGGTCTGGCTGTCAAGTGACGCCTATTCGAAAAAAAAATGCGCATATTATGGTCGGTAACAATGAAATGGGTACACATGCCTATAGTCGCAAGTTCGGCGGTAACACAAAGCACAAAATGACGACAATGAAGGAAAGAGGCCGCAAGATGTAGTTGCCCGACAGGAACTCATCTTGCGCATCGCAGGCTCGCCGCCATAAAGAAACATTGTCATGCTATATTAATTCAAGGGTATAAGTGTAACTGTTGTTCGTGCAACCAGCAAATGCACTGGTATAAAAACTTATTACATTGATTTCTGTGGTTTTACGTCCCAAAACTAGCTGTGATTATGAGAGACGCCGTAGTGAAGGGTTCCGGGAATTTTGACGTGACGAAATTCCTTAACGTGCACTGACATCGCGCAGAGCACAGGTCTGAACATTTCACCGCTGTCGAACTGCAACCGCCGCGGCCGGGATTTGATCTCGCAACCCTCAGATCAGCAGCCGAGTACCATAGCCACTAAACCATCGTGGCGGGGCTGGCATAAAAATTGCCATGGTAGCATCCTCGCAGCACTGCGACTTCTATTTAAGAAACGAAAAGTAACTGGCTTTCGGAGAGGCTCCATCAAGAATAAAAGGCAATATAAGCCTTCCTAGCAGTGGTGACAGGCTCTGCAACAAGAAATCAGGTCCGAAAAGGTACTCCAGCACCCAAATATTACCACTATCTCTGACCGATTAGGTAAACAGGCAGAAATGTGACGTTGCACCTACACGTTTATGCCCACGACGGAACGGATGTGGTACATGTTTTTGATGTTTTTTTTTGCAGGGACTTCAAATTCACGTCCGCAGAAGCGGCGCAGGAACAGGAACTGAAGGCAAGGTAGCGAAGGCACCGTTTGCACTCGAAGAATGAACACTTATTAAAATAAAACAAATAATCATATTAAACTGCATAGTATACGCTAAACATCATATAGCTGAAGTACTACCTGCTTCGTGTTCTTGTAGTTCAATATATGGAATAAACAGTTATGGGACCGCAGAGTGCAGTTGTGATGCACGATTTGTGAAGGCCACAACGTAGCACTGCAGTATTCAGAGTTGTTCGTTATTCGAAGGATCGCATGGATTTCAGCTGGCCCAGACAGGCTTGCGTGTGACCCGGAGGAGCTCGCATATGGTGTCGGTGAAACCAGGTATCCATATATCTGATAAGACCGACAAGCGGGAACCAGGACAAAGAAATTTTGCGCGAGTGTCAGATAGAATGATGAACCACGGCTTGACACTTACCATGAATGCCGTGCCCAGGTTCTTGGGAAATGCGTCAGACAAGCAGTTTACGGGTAGAATTCGTGGCAGGTTCAGAAAACGAGATTGCCAGCGAACCCATTCGCTTTGAACAAAAAAAAATATGGAAGGAAGGAAGGAATGGTTGATTTTGCGGCCACAGCCCAAAAGGGTTTCTTCGAGCACGCGCTGCATTAGGTTGACAATGAAGGGCGAATACTTTCATTGTATCGCGGCCATCACTCTGGAAATGTTGAAGCTGCACTTGCGTGCCATATTTCAGGGAACTATGTAAATGCGAGACACATTCTAGGCTCTCGCTCTTGCAACACGCCCACGCCAACCTGCACGCGTCTACCGCACGCGTCGTCTGTTACTCGCTCCAAACACAAGATGGCAGCAGTGGTTGATTTTGCATTTTCGCATATTCATATAGTTTACCACTCAAGGATTTTTTTTAGGAAACTATATGCGTGCATTCGAAGGATAAAGCCACAAATAATCATAATTATCTAACATCATCCCCTGTTGTGTTAGAACGTTCACAAACAGCGACAATGTCGAAAACTCCTTGCGCGCTGCATGCAAGGAGCGAGCAGACTCGCTCATACGTCTACCATGCCTAACTGTATTATCTCCTATTTGCACAAACACGGGAAACTGATAATGCAGTGCACGTCACTGTGTCTGGAGGAAATGTTTTCGTAAGGCACATTGTTAAAACAACTATGATCATTGCTAGCTGCTGCTAGCTCATTATTTCTTTATAACCTAATATGGCGATATAAATTTAAGGCGACGAGTGTTTTGTAAAAGCTTAACAGAAGAATAACTGGGAAACTGGCGTCACCTACGTAATTTCTAGTGCCCTGCATTTTCTTAATCTTTTTTTTCATAATTTTTGCTTCGGCGCCACCGCGTAGATTAAGGGGCTGCTAACCGGAAGTGAGTTTTTACACCAGTAGGGGGCGAATGCAGTGCAAGCTGTTTATAAACTGCTGTGAGCATTGCTGACCACTCGCAGTGTCGAGGTTGTGTCCGTAGTGGTTTGCACGCGCTCGTACGAGGCAGCACTACTTTTCAACGTAAGTGTCGCATTTCTCCGTTGTAACATTCCTTGACCTTCAGGAGTGCGTTATCCCTGTTGGGCTACCGAGCACGGTGTGTTTAATTCGTTCGTTTTCTCAAGTCTAAGCAACTAGATCAGAACCCCTGCTCGTTCACTCCATTGTCAACGCGTGCTTTTTCAGGCAATACTCTTTTTATGTTTTTCAATAACTGGCCGTCTACTGCGGTTGTGATTGTTCGCAGACAGTTGTGCCTCGCCAGCACAGCAGCCACCAACAGTGGCTCCTGTGTCCGCTTGCATACAGGCTACTAATCGTGCATCGCTACTTCGCGCTACCAGCTCTACGCATGCTTCTCTCTCCCCCTTTTTTTCATGCGTAGTTCGTTTGCTACAGCCTGCACTTATCGCAAACGCATGTCCGGCCTGTTGCGTGCTTGTAGGCTACCCTTTCCGCTTCGTTGTCTCGCTGTTATGACTGGTGTCTTGCGACTTCGTTCCCTGCGCCGATACTGCAACGTGCACTGTACTTTCGGCTTAATATCTGTTAGTTTCACGAGCGATGATTGGTGATGGGACAGCATGAGTTCTTGAGCCAGTGGCGGTGTTGTCTGCTAAACTTAGACGTGTTGAGCGTTGATGGCTCACACATATGTACTTGTCCTGCTATCACGAAGCGGTTCTGCCCTGGGAGCACTAGAACCACGCCATTTTTTTTTTTTGCTCTTTCAAGTGCTTACCTGCTACTTGTGAAACACTTCGTTCAAACGACAGCGTCTTCCTCCTCTGTTTTCAGATGGCCGACAGACAAGTCCTGCTAGTGAGCTCTGATGGAGAGTCCATAAGGGTCCCCCTGGCGTCTGCGAAGGCGTCGCGCACCATCAAGACAATGTTGGAAGGTGAGCGTATTCGTACTTCATTGCATGCGCGGGAATTCCACGTGAGCCACATTCGGGT
The DNA here is from genome assembly GCA_013339685.2 of Hyalomma asiaticum. Taxonomy (NCBI): domain Eukaryota; kingdom Metazoa; phylum Arthropoda; class Arachnida; order Ixodida; family Ixodidae; genus Hyalomma; species Hyalomma asiaticum. Next base: position 21,282,356 of record CM023486.1, read on the forward strand.
CTCTTCGCATACTGTCGTCGTCTTTATGCGTGAAGTTCACGCGAGCCACGGCGGGCTGAAGGTGCTCTCGCCACTGTAAGGACTTGTTGCTTTTCTTTCCCTTCCCACAGCTCGTTGCGTAGCCTCGCTTCCCCCTTTAGAGGCAAGACTTTGACAGTGCACACTGGTTTCCAACAGGGCTTCTTAGGCGACCTGGTGTTGGCTGCCTATTTCTTTTAGTAGTGACGAAGGAAACGGACATGACGCTACAATCGCGCACTTTTAATTCGCGGACGGCTTGTATAGCATACGTACCGTTACGTACTATCGGCGAAAAGTAAACTTACTACGTCTCAGATGGTCGGAGCGGCTATCTCGCTTCGCACGCCGATGCCTGGAGTGCCGTTCAACTTGTGTGTGCTCCTTAGGATGCCTCAGGGCTGGCGATTTTACTTCTCTTCCCGGATCGTATCTGCACGGCGCGTAAAAAGCCGACGGGGCGGGTCAACACACGCAAACTCGTTCGTATGGTCAACTGTTGAACGATCGCAATTCCGCACCGCGCGTCTTCAATGCAGTTGCACATGTACGACTGCATGCAGTTGTCGCTCGCAATTCCATCACCATATCCGTAACTTTCTCGGTTTCCCACGTTCAAGCACTATGCGGCACTACGCAGATCCCCGCGTCGCGCTACTCTTCGCTTTCAAATCGCGCTTCATGCACGCGCCGGTCGAGCAATTTATCAAGCGATGGATCCCTACCCTTGCTAGCTATTGTTTACCAAAACTGCGCTCGGTCAAGCTGTAATTTCAAGTGGACTGTATTGCCCTGCAAAGAGACTTCAATCATGTTTTAATGTGCTCTACTAGCTTTGGTTTCTTTCGGTAGTTATCGGTTGTTTCCCCGCGTCTGTCATCCTGCAGGCTCTATTTTCTCCAGAAAAAAAAATAGAGGAGGCGCTGTCTAATCACTGAGTGATCCACCAAGCGACGATACGCGCTACGGCCTGTTCTGTCGCGTCTCGGTCGCGCGCTTGCGGTTTCAACGTAAAGCTTCCGTAACTCATGAGCGCTTGACGCGAAGGAATTGCGAGGGGGGGCGTGTAGTCACAAGTACGTTCTCCCAAACTACCTCCCTGATATCCGTGCCAAATCCAGGCGCACCCCCACTTCTACGGTGCCCGAGCTGCCATTAAAATCTGCCGCTTTCTCACGGTAACACTCAAAGCGTTAGGTGGGATAGTAGGAATGTAGGCTTGTAGTAAAATAGCACTTTCAACGGATCTTTATCGCAGAACTGACCGGATAGTTCTGCCTATCTGCTCTCTTGCCGTCTGTTTCCCTTTCCTTTCTTACCGCTGGCAATGATTTAAATTCTCGCGGCAGCCGTCCTTGTGGGTAGTTATTCTGCAGGCGTTGTTTATTTGCTCGTGATCTCGGGTACTCGGCACGTTCATGGCATTTACCTCAATATTTCACGGCAGCTGACGCACCCCCCCCCCCCCCCCCTTTTTTTTTTTTGCGTGGGTATTGCCTTTACTGTGATCGTTTTGTGCGTCGGCGGGCTCCAGTCCTCCTCAAGGTTAGAGTAGTTTCCTAATTTCAGACTGCCATAGTTACACTCTGTTTCATACATCAGGTACAACGCTGGCAAAGCTAGTGTTCGTGTTAACGCTGTGTACTTGCGTGACCAAAAAGTAGTGCGTTTCTTGTGGTGAGTTAAAAAGAATAAATGTCTCGCCGGCACATTTTATCATAATACATTTTCCATCAGCTTGACAAAACGCGCCCGTATTGCCGGGGAAAATCTAAATATGAGAGTTTGTATCTAGTGTTTGTAGTCCGTTTGTCGGAGCGATACACCTCTCATTTTCTTTTTCCTTACGGACTACTTGTGAAACTTTCACAGCGTTGCATCTGATGTATGAAACGGAGTATAGGCCGCCGTTAAGATTGTAACGTAGTACACGTGCCCCCTTGACCTCCGAGTCCTTTTGCGAAAGTTGTGCCTACAGGATCGAGAAGCCGCAGACCAGCAGTCAGGTGCTCCCTCCTATATCATCCGTTGCTTCATTGCTGGCGTTACCTCCGTTCAGTTGCTTCTGATTGCCCCTTTCCTCTTGAATCGCAGACTCCAAATGAACATAATACGGTTTCACTCCACGACGAAATGACGTTTCGGTTACGTTCCCGTTCCGCTCAGTCTCTTTAGCTTTCATTTTCGTTCCGTTCGACCACTTTTTCAACATCAGTCCAGCTTTGGCGGGACGCTCGAAGGCCATACAATCAGACTGCGCAATGCATCTGCTGCTGGTTTTTCTTCGAACCTGCTCAGCATGACTTGCGATCGCCAATAGCGGGTACACCGACATACTTCACCGCTTCTGGCCGTCCTCCATGGCCCTCGGCAGCCCAGTAACGCGAAGTTGCTCACCCACCGCACTACGCTAATGACCTATTCAGTTCACCATTGTCGCGGTTGCGTTGCAAAAGGTGCGCCCCCTGCCTCCAAAGCTAGGCAGTCTTTTGTGCCGAGTTAATGCTCAACCGGCACCATGTGCCCTGCATGCTGGGCACCCCTATTGTGTAGGTACAAAATGCTGCTCTCTGCAGAGTTCGGGAAAACCGCGGCAGGCTTTCGCCATGTGAATGCATTTGTGCTCACTGAAACGCCCTATTTCCTCCCTACATAGGCACTCCAGGCATCAAGAGTGACGAAAGTCCTACCATTAGCATTCTAAGATGGGGCTGCACACTCGTGTACTCTCGATTGCTTGTTATGCATGATAGTGCGTCTCTTCTGCTTAACGTTTTTTTTTTTTTTCAGGCTTGTCCCTTGCACTTGTAATCTCTACGTCATGCGCCATTACCAACCGGATGCATAAAGCATACGCATTCCGCCGCAAGTCACTCCCGACCAACGGCTGGGCTGGCCCCTTTTGTTGCAATTTGTCTTAAGGGGTGGGGCGGGGACACTTCACCCGCTTACACCACGATCTACGTCGTTCATGGTCACGGCCCGCTTTGCTTCTTTTTGTTCCCTTAAGGCCACCTCCCATGTTGGTTCCCTCGCCTGCCTTACAACAGTGCTTGTATTAACCTGCGTGTGCTCGCAAGTTACAATCGCACGCGTAACCATGGTACATGCCCTTTACCACTTCCCCTTGAGACCTCCGATGTCTTAGCCGTGGAACGGATAACCTGCCTGACATTACACATATCATGTTATTGAAGATCATTTTGCAGTGTTCTGTCCGCATCCCGTATCCAACTAAACCATTTACAACCGCACAGATGCCCGTTGTCACACTATTTGAAGGCTTCTTTTCCTTCTGCCTATTCATAGCAATGTGCACCTACCGGACGATGGATGCGCTTTTTGCTTTTCTTGCGACAATTCCAAACTTCGCCGAAGATGGCCCATTCTTCTCCAGGCGAAAATCTAGTCCTTGCTCGACGGCTGCCTCTGCTAGCTTGGGTGTGCATTACACCATTCCTTAGAGCAGCTGCAGCACTGCTTACCCAGCTGTCCGCTTGGCCGTTGTTCGACGGCCTCGTTGCCTGAAGTGTTGTCTTACTGTTTTCTCTTGCAGACCTGGGAATTGGCGATAATCCCGACGAGGAGATCTCCTTGCCAAATGTCACCGGTCCAATCCTCAGGAAAATTGTCAAGTGGGCAAACCACCACAAGGATGACCCGCCCCCACCGGAGGAAGATCCCAATACCGAGAAGCGCACGGATGACATTTCGCATTTTGATGCAGAATTGCTCAAAGTGGACCAGAGCACCATCTTCGAGATTATTCTGGTCAGTAACTCCTTTGCGACACACACACTTAGCAGGGGGTAAGCGTCCTTATAAACGCCGTGGTTGTACTGAACTGTTATGTAGGAACGTGGCGTTGTGCATTGTCTCTCCGAGCTCCACAAGACCGCAGTAGCTCGGCGTGGAAGGCGCTCTTAGCCACCAGTGGTTTGCTTATACTGTATTACCGACACACCGCAGTGCACGAACACACGTTTTACTCGGCGAACGGCACACCTTAGGTAACCGCTTTTTGTTCAAGAACCGCCATCCCAGCAATAATTACTATCAACTTCGCGCACTCCTGCATGTCTGTCAGGCCTTCCTGCTTTTCTGCCGGTGTTTCGAGAGGTCTTAAGCAGTTTCTGCACACGTTTGATGCGAGAGGAACAGCAGCAATATTACACATGCCTATCTTCCGGTCTTCGCATGCGGCAGACCCGAGCGGCTGAGGGCTTATTGCATAGTGCCCTATCGCGCAAGCCGTCAGTCTTTCGGGTCTGCCCTAGGCGAGGTCACTCCCAGTCTTGAGCGTTTAAACAATGACCGAAAGATCTGCATGTTCGATGTTTCTACTTGTATCGCCTTGCGGAGCTAGAATTGCATCAACTTGGCACACACCAGTCGTTTCACGTCACTAGCCATTGTTGAGCACGCGTTCCTTAACGTTGGCCGCTGCTCACATCTCTCATCCAAGGGCCTTTCATTCCATGAATCTCTTCAAAACAGCACACTTGCTTTGTGGTGTCTTCGTTGCAACTGTTCCACCATCGCGTACACAACTTTGAGTCTTCGAACTTTTCGCTGCATCCTAAGTGCAAATTTGCTTCATGGGTGGCGTTGAGGCGATTGAATTCAAATTGCTCTACCCCTTTCTCTCTTGCTCTGATCAATCACTTCCTATAGCTAGCCTTCTTGCCTGGCTCCTTGTCCGCCCTTCAGCAATAATTGTTGCTTACATTTATTACTGCATCGTTCCACCGCTGGTAGTCTTCCCGACCTGCAGTTCTCAAGCACTCCTGTTGTCTATGCTTTTGCGTCCCATGTGTCCCTCCATGGACAACTCTTCTGAAGGAGACCCCTCTGATTGGTGGGTACAACTCTGGTTGACAAGTATAGTTGTCTTCCTCATAGCAACTATCTCTGAATTTCTTCGCATTACAGCTCCTGCTCGGTTGTCCAGTTTCACGGTCATTGTCTTCAAACAAATGCTCTGTGAAAGTTATTTTCGCACGGAAACTCATCCTTCTTGTCTGTTCTCTCAGGTCTGTTGTCTTCCAATACCTGTTTAGCATTGCTTATCTGGCTGGGTGACAATAGCCCTTTATCAGCTGACAAGTCGCCAGTGGTTCATTAATTTTTCCGAGTTTCCTCGTTACTGAGGATCCGCGTATCCTAGCCACTCTTCTCCAGCGCACTTGTCCTTCCGATACATCCAGGGATATGCATCTTGACGCTTTTGCTGCACTACACATCGTCTGCGCACCGCATTTCATGCCTGCACCTCTGCTATTACGCTAAATGCATAAGACTGACCTTGGCGAACGCTCTTTGTTCTGATCGCGCATCTCGACAACCTGGGAACGTCGCCACTCAGCCGGCCATTGATCGGCTCTTTCTAGTTGGTACTAGCGCCGCACGCTCGCGCTACTGTACCGTACTGCGTGGGCAGATCATTGCACTGCCTTTCGCCAATATTAGCATACCGCTGTAGCGTAGATATAGCAACCTACCTGGCGTAGTGCTTTGTTGTAAATTCCGCAGAATTCACGACGGAGGACGTGGCCTCGCGTCCAGTGGCTCTCGCGCAGCAGTCGCTTGCGAGACACCGTACATGCTAGCTTCACCCTTCTCAAACTAGCCTTGTATGGCGCAGGTTCAGGAAAGCTTGCGCATAAAATTTCATATAGTAGCCGTTAGGCTCCAAAAGAAACAGTGGTCAGTGGAAACAGAGGAGACTAGTCACATTTGTTAATTGAGATGGACGCCTTTCAATACATGCATTCAGTTGTGTACATGCGCAGCGCTGCTTAATCTAGTTTTTATGCGTTGCTCATGTTTACAACGTTACGTCCATATCACAAGGCTTCTTTCTGCGTTTCCCTCTCTATTTTTTCTTTCCTTCCTTCCTTCTGCGTAATCAATTGTGGGTGCATGGCGCCGTTTGTTTGCTACGCTTCTTCCTTTCGTTTCCCATACTCACCATAAGGACGCACAAGGCGGTGAAGCCACACACACACGCAGGTGCTTTTTCCAATTCTTAGCGCTTCTGCGTGAACTAGCCCAAGCAGTCCTTGTGCATGACGCAGCTACTCCGTGAATGATTGGTACTCCGCAACGCTTCCTCGGCCTATACCTAATCGTGCGAACTATAACTCCTGCGCCATAGAGATGTGCTAGCGCTCATTCGTATGGCGACGGTTTACTTTGCAATGTCTCAATTTACACTGCAGGCGCTTCAAGCAAGCCCTAGACGAGAAATGGTAAGGGTTTACTGTACACTAATGCATGTCCTCTGTAGTCTCGATGCGTCGTCGAAGACACATTTGCCAGCTGCACACCTGTCCGGTGATCTTTATTCAACAAATACCGTTGCGCGCAACATAACAGTGGACTAATGCTTTAGCCATCGCCCAGAGGCTTCCTTGCGATGCGGCAAATTGACGTTCGCTCTCATGGTGGCGCCATTTTTCAATGCAAGAAAGTCTTCAGGTACCAATGAGCATATCGTATCGCATGGCTTGTGGTCGTCATGCGTCTCATTCCTGTTAGGCTACTGCCTTGCATCGTATCATGATAACCATGCAAAGTACCTTTGTCCAGCTCTAGCCACCCTTGCGATAGAGTCAGTTTTGCTGGCCTTACAGTAGTTCAGAGACACGCTTTGTCCCGAGCAGTTCTTGGATTCACTCCCCCGAAGCTCGTGATACGGCCCATTGTCAGCGAACTACATGGTGAGCTCCTGTTGCTCTCGAGCACCCCAGCCATGGCGGCTGCATATCAATGGACGCGAAATGTCGGTGCCCGTGCACTATGAAATTTCGCTACCAGTTACAAAAACCCCGTGCACTGGAGAGCTCCGAATTTCCTGAGCTCTCCAGGTGCGCAGCGTCTGGCCACCCACGACTGCGAATTTGCGAGTGGCCGAGGTGTATGTGGATTTCCATGTTGGTGTACAGCTTCCATCCATCTTTTCTTTTTCAAGAGGGGCAGGGGCACAACGGCTCCCTGTTTGCAGGTTTCGGGATCTCGTGCAGATGGTTCCTCTTGCCGTTGTAAAAAAAAAGGACCTCTTTTCAACGCATTCCACACTGCGGTGTGACTATTCGCAAGAACCGGGAGGCAACACCAGAGTGAGTTCACCATTGGCCACGCCACTCCTGTGTTGCCTTCCCGCTCGATATGTCCTTGTTGGTTATAGAAACTACTCCTAACCGCCGATTTTACTTCGACTCTGCATCTTCAGGCACTTCATCAGTACCGTTGCTTGATAAAGGTGAAAACAGGGGGACACCAACCAAATTATAATCATTTAAAAGTAAAATTTACTTTCGTCCCAACCAGACAGATCTCTGTCAAATGTTCACCTTTAAATCGTTGCCTGATATGTGCGCCTAAATTCTTTTTTTTTTTTGGTGGTGTTTCGTTCACGTTTTATGGCTGCAATCCTATCCTTGCCATTATTACTCCTTGATGCTCTTTATATCTTAATACAAAGTCACCTTTGCTACGGTGGTGTAGGCTACGCTGTTGCCAGGGTATGCACGCATGAGTGCACCCCTGTTACTGTGCAGCAGCTAGACTCCGCCTTGTTCTACACAGTTGGTCCGAACAATGAGGTGCTCGTTTCTTCTCACCTCACGTACAATTTCCACGTCACTTTATTCACACTATTACGCCTTGCACTACTACCGCTTTGCACCCGCCCTGGCCTATCGGCCACTTATCAAAGCTACCTTCTGCACCACTAGTCAGACTTGATGTTTACCAATAACCCTTCAGCAGGCAGGTGGTGTGGGGACACGGTTGCGGTACACTGACATAGTTGGCACCGTGTTCGTTTTGTTCTGAGGGGTCCTCTTATTTTCTTCCCAGGCTGCGAACTACTTGGATATCCAGGGCCTCCTGGATACCGCCTGCAAGGTTGTTGCCAACATGATCAAGGGCAAGACACCAGAGGAGGTTCGCAAACACTTCAACATCATAAACGACTTCGATACTCCCGCCCCGGAGCCAGAGGCGGCCGCAGCCGATTAGATCCAGCCTTCCTTTCCCACTTCAATAAATGTTATATCAACCGTAAACTCCTGCTTTCCTGTGACATTTCGATTCCAATGTATATTCCTAACGGCTACAGCTTAAGATATTCATGCGAGGTTTTTGTGCTCGGTCAGCAAGCATGTGCTGGTCACTTCTGCACTTCGACGTAGATTGTCCAACAGCCATGGCAACCGCGTGTTACGCTACAACTTGCTCGGTGATAATCGCGGCTGGAAGACCTTCCCGGCTGGTACATTTACACATTTCTCCCAAGTGGAGTTTCTCGCCTAGGATCCGAAGCTCGCTTCTATGTGATCGCACGTAGCAGTACTGATCATGGACACCATTGTCGTACTATGCCCGACGATGCACCAAGGTGCGCTCAATTTTTCTCTGGTGCCGGCCGTGTCGTTGGGGCCGACTTGAAGAGTGGTTCCCATCACTGAGGACTGCGGGTGAGACCACGATTCGCTTCCCACCTCGTAGTCGTGGTGTTCTGAAAGAGACTGCCTGTCACACCCTTTAAAATAGGGCCGGATGGGAGTCCGGTTTCTCGGCGAGATCGATGGCCGGTCTCTCTGCACTGCTGTTCGTGTCGCGCGCTGTGAGCGTCCATTCATGCTTCGCTATGCATCGCATTGTCTTGCGATTCGCAAATGTGAACCACTCACGGCGTCTGGACCACTGCAGCAGTCGAAGAAACCCTACTTAAAAAAAAAAAAAACGAGAGCACAACGACCTGCGCGAAAAACCTGGAGAGCAAGTGCCTCAACACTGCGACCGCAGCTTTAGTTCAAATTCTACTTCATCTGTCTTTGGCTTTCGCCATCGGCTTTTTTTCTTCTGTGCAATCTACATATTGCACTGCCTCGTTTCTTTTATCGCACCTCCTCGCTTTGCTTTCCCGCCACTTATGCTGAGAACTATTGGCACACAAGCGCATGAATACGATTACTTGTGGTTCGGTTAGGAAAGGACGCTAATTTCTGCAGCCCATGTAGGGAGCACGGCTAAGCGTCCGTGGGGGTGAGGGAAAGGGAGTGAAAGAGATAGAGGAGAGAAAAGCCGTAGTGGAGGGCTCCGGAAATTTAGGCCACCTGGGGTTCTTTAACGTGCACTGACATCGCACAGTACACGGGCCTCTGGCATTTTCGCCTCCATCGAAAATGCGACCTCCGCGAGGCCACGTCAGGAGCACGGCTAAGCGTCAGTGGTGGAAAGGGAATGAAATGGCACGATCGTGGTTCGGTTAAGGAAAGGACGCCAATTTCTGCAGCTTATGTAAGGAGCACGGCTAAGCGTCCGTGGGGGTGGGGGAAAGGGAGCGAAAGAGAAAGAAAGGAGAGAAAAGCCGTAGGCTCCGGAAATTTAGACCACCTGGGGTTCTTTAACGTGCACTGACAACGCACAGTACACGGGCCTCTGGCATTTTCGCCTCCATCGAAAATGCGACCGCCGCAGCCGGGATCGAACCTGCATTCTTTTTTGGGTGACAGCCGAAATGAAAAAATTACAGCACATCCACGGAGTGGATATGCTGTAACGCTAAGAGATAAAAAACGAGCGGAATGGATCAGAGAACAGACAGGAGTAGCCGATATTATTATATCAATTAAAAGAAGTGGACCTGGGCAGGACATGTTATGAGGAGAACAGATAACAGATGGACAGTAAGAGCGACGGAATGGATACCAAGAGAGGGAAAACGCAGCAGAGGTAGGCAAAAGGTTAGATGGAGCGATGAAATTAAAAAGTTTTCGGGCACAATGTGGAACCAACTCGCTCAGGATAGGGTGGATTGGAAATCGTTGGGAGAGGCCTTCGTCCTGTAGTGGATCTAAACAGGCTGATGATGATGATGATGATCCACGGAGTTAATGATGATGAGTGGGCGAAGCTCGGGAGGTTCATCGTAGATCGTGCCGAGTTCCGGATTAATTTAGTTAACGCGCACGCTACGAATCCTCATGGTTCAACTATGCACAAGTGAAATCTCCCACCGGCACTTCATTGCAAGTCAAGATGCAGTGCCTATATATATATATATATATAGATATATGACAAGGTTAGACTAAGACAAGGTTCGACTAAGAGGTTAGACTAAGAGAGGGACCAAATGCAGTGCTATATATATATATATATATATATATATATATATATATATATATATATTAAAAAAATGAGATTCACACGATTAACAAAAACAATATAAGTTTACTGACGTTACGGCCGGTGGACCGGCCTTCATGAGAGACTCTGATGAAGGCCGGTGCACCGGCCGCAACGTCAGTAAACTTATATTGTGTTTGTTAATCGTGTGAATCTCTTTTTTTGAAAATATTTATTCGGGCTCAGGGAAATTGTCTTTCCGAACTATATATATAAAGATGAGTAGTAGACCCTCGGAAATGGCAACAAAAATGCGGAAAGCGTTTATTCAATGTTTCAGCCGGAGACCGGCCTTCATCAGGAATGCCTATGGTTGTATTTCCGCTTCTATTTATACCTATCTGAGAGAGATTTTCATAAAAGAGGAAGGAAGAAAAACATGAAAGAATAAGAAAAGAAAGAAGACAGGAAAGATCTAGAACCTGAAAGAAACTGAGCAAAGAGTGGAGGAGAAGCAGACGACGTGTGTCATATGCGGGCATCATGTCCCCCCCCCCCTTCTTTATTATTATTATTATTTTTTGTGCTCCCCCTCTGCCCCCTTTTTTTATTCCCTCCCCTCTTTACGAAGTGGTTTCCGTGGCTGGACACAATAGTCAAGCATACACTTCAGGCCCCCCTCGGGTGTGTCACTGTCAAGAAAAAAAAAACCAGAAAAAGGGAAGGAAGGGAGAAAACGGGTGGGGGTAGGGGGAGTACAATTGCAGTGACGTCAGTGGCGATGGCGCCTAGAAGTCTGCGCCGGACGGGCAAAAACTGTGCACTGACCTGCCTGCGTGTTTGGCCACATCCAGGAGGAAAGTGAAAAAAAAAGAAAAAGAATAAAAGGAAAGTTTCAGAGAAATAATTAGAATAAGGCATGTAAGAGATGAATCGTCAAGAAGTTAAAAAAAAGGAGGAAACATCATCAAACAGGTTTACATGATTCGCTTTGAAGAACGCGTCATATTTCAATAGTCCGGTTCCCGCTGTACATATGGTGCCACAGGTTAAACGCTTGCCAATGATTTTATTATTGCGATGATTCCCGGGTTCTCATTTATACCTTTCTCGATCGTTTTGAACCGGTATATTAGATATGATTCTCGTTGCTCACGTTCTCGCTTTGACTTGAAGCCCGTTTCTAATAGTGTCACTGTTAGTTTATCGAATGAATGGTTTGGGAGGTTTAGATGTTTCGAGAGAGGTAGATTTGGAATAGATATGGCATGGGCTTTGTGGTTGTTGAAGCGGAGCCTGAATGAGGTTTCTGTTTGACCTATGTACTGCATTCTACATACAGTACACTCCAGCAGATAGATAACATTCGAGGAATCGCATGTTAAATTGCCGCGAATTTTCACAGAGTACTGTGATTGGGAGCTGTGGGCAGTACTTGTCTGCTGCATTGCTTTACAGACAAGACACCTTGGTTTGAGGCATGGCCTGCATGCGTTGTGTGGCCGTGATGTATTTAATCGCGAGTTCACAAGGGTGTCCCTGAGGTTACGTGATCGTCTGTAGGTAACGGAAGGGGCGGATGGAAATGCACGCTTAAGTCGCTCGCTTTGTTCTATAATGTTGTAGTGGCGCCTTAGGATTTTGTTGACATTGGGGAAATTCGTGCTGTACGTCAAGCACAGGTTTGTACGTTGAGAGTCGCGTTGTGTGGGACGGTTCGAAATGAGGTCTTGTCGGTTCAGTGTTTTGGCCCTCTGGATGGCGTTCTTCAAAGCGAATCATGTAAACCTGTTTGATGATTTTTCCCTTTTTGTTTTTTTAACTTCTTGACCATTCATCTTTTACATGCCTTATTCTAATTATTTCTCTGAGACTTTCCTTTTATTCTTTTTCTTTTTTTTCTCTTTCCTCCTGGATGTGGCCAAACACGCAGGCAGGTCAGTGCACGTTTTTACCCGTCCGGCGCAGACTTCTAGGCGCCATCGCCACTGACGTCACTGCAATTGTACTCCCCCACCCCCACCCGTTTTCTTCCTTCCTTCCCTTTTTCTGTTTTTTTTCTTGACATTGACACACCCGAGGGGGGCCTGAAGTGTATGCTTGACTATTGTGTCCAGCCACGGAAACCACTTCGTAAAGAGGGGAGGGAATAAAAAAAAAGGGGGGCAGAGGGGGAGCACAAAAAATAATAATAATAAAAAAGAAGGGGGGGGGGACATGATGCCCGCATATGACACACGTCGTCTGCTCTTCCTCCACTCTTTGCTCAGTTTCTTTCAGGTTCTAGATCCTTCCTGTCTTCTTTCTTTTCTTATTCTTTCATTTTTCATGTCCTTCTTCCTTCCTCTTTTATGAAAATCTCTCTCAGATAGGTATAAATAGAAGCGCGGAAATACAACCATAGGCATGCATTTTTGTTGCCAATTCCGAGGGTCTACTACTCATCTCTGCCTTCACGCCTCCAGCCTATACACCACCACACACACACACACACACACACACACACACACACACACACACACACACACACACACACACACACACACATATATATATATATATATATATATATATATATATATATATATATATATATATATATATATATATATATATCCAGCGCGAGCAGTCAGTATTTTTCAATCAAGAAACTCGCTAGAAGACGCTGCGTGCGTCAAGCTTGTCTCTCGCGGGTGAGGGCGCGTTCTCCTTTGTGAGCTGGTAGCGCGTTCATCGAAGAAAGAGCGTTTCCATAGTCAACGCGCGCCTTTCGCTCTCTCTCTCTCACAAGACAGCAGATGGAACAGTGAGAGAGCTCGCGCGCCGGGAGGCACGCGCCCTCCTAGTAGCGCGTTCCTAGTACGTAACACGCTACTACAACGGACGGACAGACCCAAACCTTAAGGAGCTTCCCCCCTAATGATGATGATGATGATGATGATGATGATTGTGGTTTGGTTAGGAAAGGACGCTAATTTCTGCAGCCCATGTAGGGAGCACGGCTAAGCGTCCGTGGGGGTGGGGGAAAGGGAGTGAAAGAGATAGAGAGAAAGGCCGTAGTGGAGGACTCCGGAAATTTAGACCACCTGGGGTTCTTTAACGTGCACTGACATCGCACAGTACACGGGCCTCTGGCATTTTCTAATAGAAAACTGCAACGCTATATGCCGTGCTTTACCCTCTCCCATCCTCCTTTCCTTCCTGCTCGCGTCGCTCACTTTCCCTATCCACCGCCTTGCTAATGGATGTGCTGTTAGTGAAGTACCATACGGTGAAACATGAATGAAGACAGGTTTATTGCGTTAGTCGTTTAAGTAAGCAACTCAATGTGACGTCATGTCACTGACATTCGCACATGCGTTCTTGGCGTTTGATGACATCACATCAATTCCTCTCCCTTAAGAGGATATCTAGAAACGGGCTGGTGTTGTCACTGGACTTTGTCATCCGCCCTGGCTGTGGCCTCTGGGCGAACTTCTGCTACTCTTGCTTCTTCCGCAATGCGTTGACGCCGTCGGTCATTGGCCCATCTCCCATCTGTTGTACGTTGCGTGCCACCACCTCAGCAGGTAGCGCCGCTTCCTGCATCGATAACGTGGACCGTGCCAGCAAATTACGACGAACTCCATCATCCCGCATACAAGCCTGTCGCGCAGCATTCTATCAAGCGCCTGGCCGAAATTGCACCGTTGAGCCATCTTTCGTAACTCGACAATGAAATCACTCGTTGACTCACCAGCTTGCTGATTTCTTGTGAAAAACCGATACGACTCCGCTATCTCGTTGCCTTTCGGCACAAAGTACTCGGCCAACTTTTCCACTCATGCTTCGTACGTCAGATCTTGGATCTTTTCTGGCGCACAACGGCCTGCCAAAAGATCTGCAGTTTTGGCACTCAGGGCGCTAACCAGTATGGCACGACGCTTCTTCGGATCAACAATTTCATGGGCTTCGAAGAAAGCTTCTAATCGCACCTGATATGCTTCCCACTTGTCGTCCCCTTCGTCGAAAATAGGTGGCCCTGCATGCGTCGCCATGCCGTTCCCTGGCCGTGGGGGTTAATCGCCTCGTCGCCACTGAAGTATCATACGGTGAAACAGGAATGAACACAGGTTTATTGCGTTAGTCGTTTAAGTAAGCAACTCAATGTGACGTCATGTCACTGACATTCGCACATGCGCTCTTGGCGTTTGATGACATCACATCAGTTAGGAGCTGTTGGCAGGTGTCCACTTTATGTGCCGCGTACAGTATGAATCAGGCTTGCCTGGAGCAGGCTGCTGACAGATGCACGAGCACAGCCTATCACCTGCTCCTGATTTCGAGAAATGTTGGATCATAGCGTCCTGGTTGGATGCGAGTGCCGGAAGGCTGCATGTGGCGTGCACATTCGCGGCAAAACTGCTGGTAAATTCAGTAAGGGTCCGAGATATCGCAGGCAGACAGACAGTGAACTTCACTGATCCCCGTATTCATAAACGCTCCTCGACTCGACCCTTCACTCGAAACGCTTCTTGAGGGCGGTTTTCCAATTCACAGATCGCCCTCCACTCGAAGCGTTCCTCGACTGGAGGAAATCTCGAGCGTTTTACTTGAGATAGTCGAGGTAGCGCCAGAGCCACCTTGAACCTTTCCTTGAGTGAAGTATCATGGCGGTTTACGCTTCGTTTGTCGACTATGTGCTCCGCGTCGGCGAGCTGTTTGACGACGTAGAAAACTGCGTAGGCATACCACGACGACGGTTGAGGGACCGGATAAATCCAATGGATCACTACACCGACAGCGAATTTCTGGCGCGATATCGCTTCACGAAGTGCAGCGTGAAGAAGCTGCTTGACTGCTTGCCCCTTGAGGAGAGCTGCAGCAACCGTGGCCACCCTCTTTCACCAATGACGCAGCTTCTGATTGCGCTGCGCTTTTATGGAGCAGGCACGTTTCAAGTAGCGGCGGGCGACCTGGTGAATGCGTCTCAGCCGACAGTGAGCCGCATCATTGAACGTGTGTCGCGGGTGATCGCGAAGCATTTGTTCCCAGCCGTCGTGAAGTTCCCCGTAACCGATGACGGGTTCCGTGAGACGATGGTCGAATTCCACCGAATTGCCAAGTTCCCCGGGGTGACAGGGTGCATAGACTGCACCCACATCCGTATAAAAGCACCAAATCCGTATAAATGTTTCTCCCAGGCACTGTCCTTAGCGCGCTTGGACACGTTGTCGGTGTTTCTGTTTTCAATTACCGATCTGTGGCGCGTCACCAAATTACACAGTAATTCGCACTCTTCGCTCGTGTAAACGAACCTCCGTGCGGTCGTCTTACCGCCGTCGCGCGTGACGCTGTCGTCCGTGCTCGTGTCGCCGTCTGTCAGGGCAAGCAGGACGCCACGAGAGAGAGAGAGCTCTTTATTGAAAGGCACAGAATTTAGCCGGCGTTGAAATACCGCTGACACGCTACTCCGCGTGGGGAGGGAGTTTGGGGAGAGAAAGACGAATAGAAAGAAGTACAAGATACAGTGAAAAAGAAAAGAGAAAAAAGTTGGGCTTTGTGTTTCTATGATGCCTAATTGCGTCCAAAGATAGTTAACGTTTTCACCAACCCGCAGTGATGTGATAGAATGTGTTGCATGATGGGTGAGTGATGGTGACGACGGAGATAAAGTTAAAGTCTATCGAGTTGACCCATACTTTTTAAATATGTAAACAAAAAGTCCATCGCACGTCTCTGTTGTGTGGGGCAAGCTAGAGGGCCTAAAACACACTGAGGTGATAAAGGGAGCTGTGTAAGTGACTGCATGCAATGTTCATAGAGCGCACACTCATCACTGTTCGCTCGGCATTCAAACAAAATATGTTCTACGGTTTCAGTAGAGCCACAGCTGCTGCAGTGGGGGCTTGTCTCCTGATAGAAGCGGTACCGTAAGTCGTTTGAATATGCAATGTTCAGCCGTAGTCGATGATACAACGTTTCCAGATGTCGAGGAATGTTGGATGTAGTTTTGATTTGGGATCTGGGTCGACTGAGTATGAGAAAGGGTGATGATGTGTCGGTAACTTCCATAGCCGGTTCCTTTATTCGTAAGCGAATCGTTTAGCCATATGGGAAGCATCAGATTTGGTGAAATAGATTCGCTTATAGTTTTGATATCGAAGACCGTTACGTGCTGCTTCGTCGGCTTTTTCGTTAGGCAGGATGCCACAGTGAGCTGGCATCCATTGAAATGTAATGCAGTGTCCTGCGGCAGTGGCGCACCGACGGGGTGGGGGGAGGGCTTCGGGGGTCATACCCCCCCCCCCCCCCCGAGGCTGACCTAACCCCCTCCCACTCCGTAGCTGCTCCTATGTCCTAGAAGAATGTGGTGCTAATGTCTCTGCAAAACGCCGAAAAAATAATAAAATAATCATCATCATTGATGTTACTATTATTTGGCATTTTATTTACTTTTTTTACACACGAAAACAACTGTGTAATCGCACGCCCGGCCCTTCGTGAAAAATTGAACCCCCCCTGGCAAAGATCCTGGGTGCGCTGCTGTCCTGCGGTAAAAGCCAGGTGGTGTAAATAGGCAATGTCGGCAGAAATGGGGTGATGATTAGTTTTCTTCGGGTAGTTGTACAATGTTTGCAGCGCTCCTTTGGAGTCGGTACGCCACGATGCAACAAGCAGCTTACACAGCGCACCACGGAGCATCAAGATAAAATCTGGCGCGCGCACACGATACGCGAACAGTCGCACATCCGTACCTGTCCGGGCATGCTATCCCAGCGGATTCGGCTCTGGCGTGGCTTGGATGAACGTAGCATCGCCTGCTGTCGAAACTAGCTGATAATGTTTCAGATTTCACTTATAACTTCCAATACAACATGTATTTAATAATACGCGATAATTTTTAAATTGTTGGCTAGCATTTCAACCGAAAATTCTCGTACTTGTTGTAGTATTGGGCTGTACACCCTCGCTACCAGACGCGTCTTTCGTAACTCAAGTGAAAGAATGTTTCTCGAGCAGCCTCTTGGCGGAGGACCGCTCGAGTGGCGTTCTTGAAACCCAGCGGCTCCTTGAGGGGAGGAAGGCGCTGCGCCTCGACTCGGTGAAGTCGAGGAGGAGCGTTGAGTGAAGGTGCGTTTGTGAATACGGGGGTGAATCCAGAGTAGCTGCTGTAAGGACTCCCTAGCGGGAGGCCGTTGTAACCGCTGGCCACACCCACGTGAAGGACAGAACGCCATGACGCTCCGCCCTTTCGTGGGCCCTCTTGATAGCTTTTTTTTATTGCGGTAGTTTGCCCTGCGGCATCAATATACATTACACAAAATTGTGTAGTTGTGTTTCCCTCATAAAGTTGTCCGCCGCGGTGGTGTAGTGGTTACGGTACTCGGCTGCCACCCAAAATACGCGGGTTCGATCCCGGCCGCGGCGGTCGCATTTTCGATGGAGGCGAAAATGCCAGAGGCCCGTGTACTGTGCGTTGTCAGTGCACGTTAAAGAACCCCAGGTGGTCTAAATTTCCGGAGCCCTCCACTACGGCCTTTCTCTCCTCTCTATCTCTTTCACTCCCTTTCCCCCACCCCGACGGACGCTTAGCCGTGCTCCCTACATGGGCTGCAGAAATTAGCGTCCTTTCCTAACCGAACCACAATCATCATCATCATCCTCATAAAGTCCAGGAGGGACCTATGGTTCGGACCATATATCCATCGCTGCAAGTCCGGTGGCCTGGTGTGTTGAAGTCCCGCACGCCTCAGCTGGCGTCGACGAGCCGCTTGTAGCCCAGGGCATGTCCATAAGAGGTAGTTCCGGTCTGCTTCCCGCACCGGCGCAGGACAAAATGGGCAGCTTGAAGTTGTGTCGGTGTACCCCCACTTAGCGCGGATCGAAGGCGTCACAGCCGCACTCACGCGAACTCTTCGGAGCGATACCTACTCTTGACGAGTGAGTCCACTCGGGAGGTCATGACCACGCGGAGGTATGAGAGCTCGCGTGGTGCGCCGAAGATTTTCCTTGTGAATGTCCACAGTGTCAGAAGGTGGCAGCAGGAGCAGAGGTAAGGGGTACATGATGGTTACAGGATGGCATGCGGCATCTGCTGCGGCATCAGCCAAAACACTAGACCGGCGAATCCAACACACTCGAACAGAGTACGGGTAAGCTGCAGCACAACGGTGAAATTGCGCTGCTACACCCACCGAAAGGTCAACGCGACGGAGTGCGCGCACCGCTTGCGTCGAGTCCGTCTAAAGAAGCACACTTGATAGCTATGGGCTTGCTTTTGGAGCACCGTGCTTCTGATGGCGTCCTCCGATTCAGCTTCGCTGGAGAGAACGTTAGGCAACGCAGGCCATCGCCACAGATATCGCATTTTCGTTTTTTTTTTCTTTGTACTTGCTCTCGCTTGTGCAGCAGTAGCCATTCGTGATAAGCCTGGATGGGCGTCTGACAGGCTCGCACAATTCAACATCGTCAGACCGAAATTAGAATGTGCGGAACTGATATGGAACCCACATAAAAAATACCTAACCAAGAAAATAGTGCAAAATTTAACCTTTAGATTTATATACTGCACATATTCGCGTTTTTAAAGTGTGTCCCTTCTTCGCGACAGGGCAAAATTGAAAAATCTAGCTCATCGCAAAACTGTATCTCGCATCAAGTTTTTATATCCGCTATACCACGGTCACTACTAAATACCGGATGAAAGTTACTCATCCCTACATGCGGTATCGTCGTTCAAGCCGCAACAAAAGTTAAGCAACCATTTAGTAATAATATACATAAGCATTCTCTTTCCCCATGAAATTTCACTATGGAATAAATTACTAGAAGTAGTTAACAAAAGGGAAGGGGTCAAGGGCTCGTTCTTTATTGTTAGAAAGAACTTCATGAGCAAACAGACAATGAAGCCTAGGAAGCATAGGGGAAGTTACTTGTGGTATTGTAATTGTGCAGAAAGTAGAAAGGAATTAAAGTGGACGAAAAGACAAACCTTGCCTTCGGGGGGAACCGAACCCACGACCTTCGGATGTCGCGTCCGATGCTCTACCAACTGAGCTACGAAGGCGGTCATCCCCCCGTCCACTTTATTGTGTATTTATGTACTTATTATCCTGGGAGTGTTAGGCAGCGCCACTCATGGCCAAGGCGGCGTGCATGGAACACACTTTTTTGCCAGAAGGCGTCACGTAGAACGTGAACTTAGATGAGATGGCTGCTGCCCAATAAGCCCTCGCATGCTACCTAAGGCACCAAGTCTGCCGCAACGAGGCCCAAGCTATGAAATAACGAAAGGGAAGGGGTCAACGGCTCCTTCTTTATTTGTTAGAAACAACTTAATGCGCAAACAGACAATGAAGCCTAGGAAAGCACAGGGGAAGTTACTTGCGGTATTGTAATTGTGAAGAAAGTAGAAAGGAATTAAAGTAGACGAAAGGCAAACCTTGCCTTCGGTGGGAACCGAACCCACGACCTGCCGGATGTCGCGTCCGACATCCGGGCAGCAGCCATCTCATCTAAGTTCACGTTCTACGTGACGCCTTCTGGCAAAAAAGTGTGTTCCGCGCACGCCGCCTTGGCCATGAGTGGCGCTGCCTAACACTCCCAGGATAATAAGTACATAAATACACAATAAAGTGGACGGGGGGGATGACCGCCTTCGTAGCTCAGTTGGTAGAGCATCGGACGCGACATCCGAAGGTCGTGGGTTCGGTTCCCACCGAAGGCAAGGTTTGTCTTTTCGTCCACTTTAATTCCTTTCTACTTTCTTCACAATTACAATACCACAAGTAACTTCCCCTGTGCTTTCCTAGGCTTCATTGTCTGTTTGCTCATTAAGTTTAGAATTACTTAAGGATCATACAACAGAATCATTCGTTCAGCTTTCGAGCATTTCCTTCGACCTATAGAATTCTTTTATACCGTGTCGCAATGGAGGCAGTTGCCTCGTGCGTCCGCTTTTCATTTGATGTTATATGTAATTTGCTTTATGTATGCCATTGTTGTATGTACAGTACTCACGGATTCAAATAGGAAAAGTTGGGGCTACGTAATGCACATACTTTTGTTTCTACAATCTTCAATTCGTATATTATAGGTGCAGTATTGGTTCATATACCAGCACGAGAAAAAAACACCACCTTTAGAGGCCAGACACGGAGCTACATGAGGCGGTTGCAGCGAGCAATTGCACATTTTAAGTTGACTTAATTCAATGTTTATATGCCCTATTTCAATCCGTGAGTAGCGTACACGTTCTTTTCTTTACCGTTACACTGCTGTTGTGTTCCGAATGTATAATGTTCATGTATAAAGATATAACCACCCCTGCTTTGGCCCGAATGGGGCCTGCAGTATTTGCAAATAAATAAGTAAGAAAATAAGCAATCGCAATAATCCATCTGTAAATCTTTCGGCTTCAATCAGATAGGAATGCATTAGGGGTGTTTCCTTTCCCTTCTTTATGGGCAGCGGCGGTTGCTGCTCGCGCCGATGCAGGCTAACAAAAAGCGCAGATTGCATTCACCATCGCTCGTGACAAAAATGTACAGGCTGATAACGCAAACAGCGGCGAGCAATTTTTTAGCACTCGTATCTAAGCGTGGCCGGTCTGGAGAGGCGCGCGAGCTTGGTTTTCCTTCATACAGCCTTGGCGAAATGTTGAGGCCCGTGTGCTGTGCGATGTCAGTGCATGTTAAAGAACCCCAGGTGGTCGAAATTTCCGGAGACCTCCACTACGGCGTCTCTCATAATCAGAACTGGTTTTGGGACGTAAAACCCTACAAAACAACATCTTGATCTGGTTTCTGCGTTCATACGCAGAAACCATTATATCAAAAAGCGAATATTACGCATATCTGAGGCACAACAGCAATACGTGCGTATTGGGCGGTGTATTCCTTTATTTGAGAAAATGCATAGATATATAATTCTAAAGACCGCAGTGTTTTTACGCTGCGTTGATGAACGAAAAAGCAGACGTTTCCTACGCTTCGGTGGATGGATGGATGGATGCTATGAGCATCCTCTTTGTAACGGGGCCGTGGCATGTGCGCCACCAGGCTCGTAAGAAGATTTAAGAACTTTTCTTTTTAAAGCGAAGCTTTGTACCTCTACCAGCCAAGGGTTCTGTCGTGTCCGTCGTTGTAATAAAAAAAAAAAACGATCCCGACGATCTCGCGCTCGCACTCGCGAGGTAGTGCTCGCGAGGTAGCGCTCGCGCTCGGCGCGTGCATCCCGGCGCGCTACCTCTCTCACTCTTCCATCTGCTGTCTTGTGAGAGAGAGAGAGAGCGCGACAGAGAGAGAGAGCGAAAGGCGCGCGTTGCCTATGGAAACGCTCTTTCTTCGATGAACGCTCGACCAGCTCGCAAAGAAGGAGAACGCGCCCTTACCCGCGAGAGACGAGCTTGAGGCAGGCAGCGTCTTCTAGCGAGCTTCAAAACAAGCTTCAAAGTGATGAGCCAACATGATGGATGATAAGGGCTGCGGGCAAACAACGGAAACAGGCTCGGCGCGGTCCGTAAGATTAGATTGCAGCTGTTGCAAAGCTTAGGCAGCTGCTTGAAAGAGGGTTGACGTCATTGAAACCCTTCCAGCCTAGTAACTGCTTCGGTTCATTTCTAGACTACCCCACTATGGGTAGACCACGGAAAGTAAAGACGGCAGAAGAAGAGCGTGAATATAAGGCTCGGCGGAAAGAACAAATTTTTTTCTCTCTCTTTAAATTTTCCTCATGCCTTTTAAATTTACTTCAATCAAATCGATCATACCATAGCAGAAATGGAAATTCATAGCCCAGTTCCCTGCCCCTTATGGCAGAAAGTCCATATTTTTCCTTATAATTATTTTTGTCCGTTTCTCTTTAGTTTTCTGCCACCAGTATTCTAACCGTCTCTTACTTATTTCAGTCGTGGCTATGTTCAACTTCCCGTTGTTCTGCCTAAAACCCAAGGCTTCATGTAGGGTGGTGCCCAAACGTACACCTGGGTGGATATTTCCGCATTCAATCAGAACATGCTCCATCGTTTCCCTATCTTCCTCGCAGCGTGTGCATTTTTCTTCTTCTTTACTGAATTTCGCTTTATAAATACGCGTTCTTCTAAGGCAGCCCTCTCTCGCTTCAAACAATAAAGCGCTTCCTCTTGAATTATCATAAAATGCCTCCCTCTTTATTTCGTTTTTGCCCTCTCGGTAGTTATTCAGAGTCGTTTTTTTTCCATCGCTGCCCTCCAGTAAATCTCCGCCTCTCTGACTATTCCCTTTACGCTCTTTGTTGTCAGCTCTCCTAGTTCTCTTTCTCCACTGCGTGTCAACGCTCTTTCTATATAAATAGCGGAACACCTTCACTGCCCACCTACTCTCTTTCATATTCCTTAACCTGTCTTCAAACCTGATTTTGCTCTGTGCTTCCCTTGCCTCAAAACGCGCCCATCCCATATAGCCCTTTACAGCCTCATTTGTCGTTTTCCCGTGAGCACCTAACACGAGGCGTCCCGCAGTTCTTTGATTCACATCCATTCCTGATTCTACCTCTGGCCTCATGCGAACCACTGAGTTCCCAAATGTAAGCCCCGGTACCATTGCCCCTTTCCACAGACCCCTAAGCACCTCGTACCTATTGTGTCCCAATAACGCTCTGTGCTTCGTTATTGCTGCGTTCCTCTTTCCCTTTGCTGCCAAGGCTTTTTCGTGTACCTCCATGTATCTATCACCCTCATTTACCCATACGCCAAGGTACTTGTATTCGCTTACTCTCTGTATTTCTTGGCCCTGTATGGATACCGCCTGGTCGTTGAGACCATTGAATACCATCAATCCGCATTTTGTTACACTAAGTCCTAGTCCTAGAGCCTCGCCTTCCTTTCCGCATATATTCACCAGCCGTTGTATATCATCTCGAGTGTCCGCGAATAAGACAATATCGTCAGCATAAAATAATCCCGGAAGCATCTGCTCAATCATCACGCCGCCCTGTTTGTGTGACAGATTAAGACCAATGTTGCTATCTCCTAGCGCTTTTTCCATTCTAACCATGCACAGCATGAATAACAGCGGCGACAAAGGACATCCCTGTCTCAGCCCCTTGCTAATATCAACATTCTCTATGCTAGTGATTCCTTCCCATTCTATGCAAACTGTATTTTCTCGATATATTTCCCTGAAAAGCTGTACACAGTCGTCGCCTATCCCATTCCTTCCAATATTTCCCACAATATTTCCTGATTAACATTGTCATACGCCCTAGTGACGTCTAGAGAAGCCACATACAACGGCCTGCTTTCTATTTTAGATATTTCTATACACTGAGTAAGAACAAATAGGTTATCGTCTAAGCGCCTGTCTACTCGAAATCCATTCTGAAGTTCTCCCATAATATTGTTACGTTCTGCCCAGGCTTCTACTTTTAATTTTACTGCTTGCATAGCAGTAAACCGATGTAATGGTTAGCGGTCTATACGAGCGAATGTTATTCTTTTCCCCCTGCCTTTATAGATTAAGTTCCTTGTGATTTTTCGCCAACTGTCCGGTAGTTGCCTCTCCTGTAAGTATTTTTCTACGGCTTTCAATAGTGCTTCTTTAGTGTTCTGTCCTAATTCGTTAATGAGGCTAACGGGGACCCCATCTAAACCCAGAGCAGTGCGCTTTGGAATTTTTCCTTCGGCCTTTTTCCAGTTGAAATTCTCAAGTTCTAGCTCTTCCTTAGTTTCGCTCTCCGTCATGGTTTTGTCCACTGGGGAAATCCCTTGGACAATCCTTGGACAACCGGCGGTTACCTTCTGGATGTAACCCAGCGCTTCGTACCCTTCCAATTGATTTCCTCTTTCATCGAACAATATGCTGTTGCAATGTGGCAGACTTTTTACCTAGCGCTTTTATGTGGTTCCAAAATATCCTAGGCGCGCCCTTCTTTTTTCATGAATTTCTGTCACCCAACGTTCGCTTTCACCTTTAATTTTTGCCTCGACCAATTTCTGTACAATAGATTTTTTCTCTAAGTATATTTCCCATCTTTCCGTGACTTCAACTTGCTGCCGCTTCACCCTTTTTGCCTGTCTGTGCTCCCTTGATGCTTTACGTCGCTTTTCGATCGCTTCCCGGATTTCCTTGTTCCACCATCTTTTTGGCGTTCTCTTTCCTTTCCAGCAAACAGTTTTCGTCTCTTTACTTATTCT